>KL287907.1:0-20877 GCA_000699545.1 Podiceps cristatus | reverse complement strand
ATGAAGGAAGTATTTTAAAACTTGGTATTTTATTATAGCACATAATATATATTTGTATATAGTTTACCATAGTGACATGAAAGGTAGCAGTTTATGTTGACATTTTATCCAGTAACAATCTTGACAGAGTTCCTATAGAAAAAGAAACAAACCCAAACCTTGATTTTTTTCCATGAATTCTGAGATTTGTCTAACTTTTTTTTTTTTTATGAGCAAGCAAAAGAATGTAGGTATTTTTAGTAAGCATAAATTCTGGATTACAAAGTCTCCTGGGCATGTTATGTCATTTAAGAACTCAGTCATGAATAGAAAACACAAGGAAGCATCTGTGAAAAAATAAAAACTTAACTCTGATACAGAAAGCATAACACTATTTTAATTAAGGTTGGCAACTGAGTACTGAATTTTTATTCTGAAGGTGGGCGGCAGCCTTGTTTATACAGTGAATTGGGCTTGCAAAGTCTATTGTTTAATGCATGTAAGAAGTTTTGACAAAGTTTCTTTCAGACCATGGAATATTTTAAAACTTAATCGTATTATTAGGAAAAAGAGATTCATGTATTTTTTAATGAAGATATACATATGTATATAATAAAGATGTACATATAAGATAACCCCTGCTTCATACAGCTTTTTCTTGAATAGACATCAAGTGGGAGGGAACTTCATGATGCACTTCAGAAGTAAATTTACTGCAGGTCATGTATGAAGCACGTCCTGTGGCTGAGATCAGAAATGAGATCTAGCCCAGTGCTGCACTCCCTGCAGAAGTACTGGCAAATTCCTGACATTGCCACCAGGTTTGGCACGAGCAGAGATTTATGCTAGCACCAATAGTGATAACTAAAACATGTTAAAAACAAATTTCTCATTAGACATCAAAAAGCTTTACTATCAAACATTTCAAAGTCCTAGAGAGAAGAATCAAAAAAGTTCATTTATTTGCATTTGCCAGGCCTGTAGAGTTGGTACAACAGCAAAAGCCAATAAAAATTCTAGTTAGTTCCTTAACTTTTTGAGATATTTGCCTAAATTTAGGGTTAGAATTACAATTGGACTGAAAATCTAGTTTTATTTTTGGATTCTGAACACAGTTATATGAGAACATGAGAAAATGTCATTACATGAGAAAGGGAAGGGAATTCATCCTATTGGTAAGGCTAAGGCTAGATTAGAAATAGATTTAGTGTCTGAGACAAGAAGACTGAAGATCTTGCTTAATTTCTGGATCCTTCAGTGCCTAGAGATATAGGGCATATAAGGGCATATAAGTGGCAGGTACAATGTCTTCTCCTTAGTTTGAATACAGATGTGAACGGCTCATTTAAGATCAGGTGTAAGACCAGGACCTGGAGGGATGAAGGAGTGTAGTGTTGTTGATAGGACCTGAAAAGCACAAAGGGCTGTGAAAGGTCTGGCGCTGGAGTAGCAAATTGGTTCTGGTTAGTTTTCTGGATGTTACGGGGTTCTGGGTATAGTTATCAATAGGGATGAAGACTGATCCTGAGAATATAAACAGAATTCTCCAGCTTCTGGTTTACCAGCAATGCTACCTACAAGTATGGATTAGCATATACCTGAAGAAAGCTGTAATTTAACTTTGAGAATATGAAGAAGTGATGAACAAGATGTCTTTTCAGGTTCCTGTAGCCCTGCGGAGGCTTGAAAGAGGTCACATACACAGCATGGTATAGTACATAACTGTAGAGCACAAATAAAATTTCTATTTTGGGTGGCAGTTTTCCACAGCAAAAAGCATGAACTGAACTTTGTAAAGCAGGAACTGAATTTTCCAGGTTGTTATGTATGATTTGCAGGCCTCATATGGTGTGATTAGCAGGGTCAAATAGATCAGAATGAGATGGACCTGGCCAGCAAGTCTATCATTAAAGTTTCATTTATATTTCATTTCAGTTTGAAGATTAAGAAGTACTGAAGATGTGGACTACATGTAAAGAAAGCACAAGACTCCAAGAGTCAGGGACAGAAAGTGTTAAATGGCTAAGACTATTTTTGGAAGCTGCAAAAAAAAGGCAGAAAACAGGATCTGGAAATTGTAGAAACAAATCTCTTATAGCTGATCTCCTGTCTTTAAAAAAAAAACTAACTGTAATAAATAACCTCCTTTAACAACAATCAATGCCCACATCAATATTAAGCATTAGGTTTTCCAAGACCATCCCTCATCTTGGCTCAGAAGATCAACCAGCTTAGCTCTAGAGGCCCTGTTTTATAACACCTTATCTTTAAAATAAAAATAAATATAGCTTTAAATAAGATATACAACATAAATTTGCTTCAAATCTATGGAAAACCCACTTGCCTCTATTGCTAAACTCTTATGCCAGCTCTGTGAGACTTGTAGTTCCAGCTCCAGTATAAACATAGATTTTGGGTATCTTCTGTACTAGACCCTAACCAAGACATCAGCCCTTACTCTAGACTTAACCACAGTTTTCCTTTAAACACCAGTTTTTATTTTAGTCTATACAGGCCGCAACATTTAACTTTTTTCAGTCACTGATGAACTGCTACACTCCCATACAATCATTACAGCACCTATCCTAGATTTATGTGAAACATATTCAAACCAGAAATCAAACCATCTACCCAGGCCAACTGTGGGATCCTCCTAATTCTGCAGGCATTAGAAAACACACAATTGTCAAAACCTTTCTGCACCTTTTATACAGAACCTATATTTAACCCTTCCCTAGCCTCAGTTCTAGCCCTTCCCTCAGCTACGCTTTAAGGGCCTGTAAACTCCTTAACAGCACTTCTTGGCCCTCTATGTTCTGCTCAGCCTAGCAATAAACTTAATTTCTTCATCTGATTCTCACCTTACGCTTATTTCTATTCCTAAATCTCATTAAAACAGTAAATCCTCCAACGCAACCATCATACCTAAAGACTCAAAAGAAGTAATTTTTTCTAACATCCTCATTCTGCCCCTGCAAAATACATCTTAAAAGACTTCAGTCTCTGCTGTTCTTAATACTAGTCCATACCATAAAGTTAGCCCCAGGCTTTACTTTTTCCAGAGAACTCTGATTCTTCCCCTTGCAGAACTAACATAAACTTCTTGTTCAGACCAAAATCAGCTATAATTCTGGTCCTACAGGCCTCGCGGGAAAGATAAAGCCATCATCCCAACTCTGTAGTCTGTTATCATAATCCTGCTTCTTATTTTTAAACATGTTAACAGCAGTCTGATCCCTAGGAAGCAATCTCTAACAAGTATTGTCTAGGAGCTAGTTCTGTGGCTACTCCAGCCTGCTAGTGTGCTGTTAAGACAAAGGAAAAAATTGGGGTTACGGCAAAACGAAAAGCTTACTGCATTATATTGTCAAAGCACGCTACTTGGCAAACTGGGACTTGGGCTGGAGCTGGCAAGGTCTAGTATCTTACAATTAACTCCTAGGTTATTGTAGGCTGATAATAAGCCTGAAAATAAGATTTGAGATTGATGTTGGTAGTACTAATAGCGAGAGGAGATTATAGAAATTTGGGGATATGGCCATATTATGCATGGTGCTATTAGCTCCCCTCCTCTCATGTCTTGTGCACCACCCTCCTCCCCAATTTTGAGATTAAATTTAGGAACGGGAGTGATTGATTTCTTAAGGTTATTGCTGGATCTTGCTAAACATGCAGAAATTGGATGAAGGCTGGACCTGGAATGCCTGTATTCTGCTTCTCCTTAACCTGAACCTGATACCAAAGCATACATCTACCTTTAGCCAGAAACAAAAATAAAGTGTTTGACCTGGTGGTTTCAATACTCATCTTAGCTCTGCATCCTTGCAAGATGCTTGAAAGATAAAGTTCTTTAGTTTCTACCCTGCCAGCATTAACTGCATCACTGTTCCTAATCTTTGCTCTCGATTTGCATCTATTAGTCATAACTGCCACAGAATGAACCACGACTCCCCCACTCCTGTTGACACCAGCTTTTATTCCAATAGCATGAGCCTTTATTCCAAGACTGCATTATCAATTCTTTGGTCTCACTTTATAACACTTTGTGATGTTATGAAACTGGTGGGCACTATTATCTTACCGAAGGATTTAGGGAGGAATGAAATCTCCTGGCTGCAAGTTAAGTGCCTAGGCTTTTGGAAAAGGTGTGAGGTTCTTATATAAGACAAAGTAAAAACTTAACTTTTCCTGAGTTCTCCAAGGCCAGAAAAAGCAAAACTTGAACTGACAGATGTGGATGGGTCCAATGTAGTTATTTCCAGTCTATAAGCCCCATCTCTTGAATTCTCAGGATCATTGAGTTATTGAAAATTGTAAGTTTACAGTTTTAGTAAAGGTTCCACTTAGGAGCATAACAGACATAAATTCAAAAGGAGATGGGTGCTAGATGTGATATAGGTAAATGTTTTACAGCTGTTTCTCTAGCTACTACAGGTACCCTTTGGTACGGTAAAGACGGGTTTGGGGTGAATGAATAAGGACCAGGGACAAAGGGGTGAACAGAAATTCAGGTCCCAAGCCAGCTGAGGCCTCCAACACAGCTTTTCACAGCTCTTTCACAGCTCTCTTTCACGGCCCTCTGATCCCAGGTTACTCGGCTGCACTGTATCAGAGCTGGCCTCGACCACGGGTGGTCAAACACCATGGAGAGGGGAAAGATGCAGGGGCTGTCGCTGGTGCACTGGGGGCCCTGACAGCAAGAGTGGATGGGGAACACTTACCCAGTGTTTCAGCAATGAACTCCTACCGTAAGAGTTGAACGAATGTATGCTAACAGGAAAGAGGCACCTAAGAAAGCAGCTCAGCCTCGCAGCTTGTTTCTCAGTTACACTTGCAGTATTATTCTCTGTTATCATTGTAGCCCGTGGAAGAGAGAAACCCCAGGTTAGCCCACTGATACTTCAGCTGAGATAAAGACATCAAAACGTTCCAACATCCACAAAAGATTATTCTGGCACCAGATGTATCACAGTCAATACAGAGTCAGATCTCTGTCACACTTTGTAACTAATACAGCTGAGCTATCCTATTCACTAACTTTTCAATGTTGTTAACACCCATCTTCTGCTATTCTTTTACCGTATGCTGCAGGCTTTCTCTATTTTGAAGTTGTGCCACTGCCTGTATAGAAGTGTCCAAAGAAATGCATGTTCTTAATAACAAAACAAACGTCTGAAAACTTTTCAGACAGCTGCTTATCTTCCCCTATTATCCTGATGACAGAATCTCCATGTCTGTTACTGTGCCTCAGCCCTGAAAATCAGGAGCCAGCTGAAAGCATCAAGGACTTGCTAAACGCAATAGATCCAGGTCCTGTAGATTATAGTCATCCTTTGCAGCATGCTACAGAATCCCATGAAGATCAATAACTTCACTAATAACTTGCTCTCTCTTAATAAAGTAAAATACAGTATTCGTTCATGGATGCTCTAATAGCTGCTGAGAATGCTTTTCATAGCATGTTCATATAAATTAATTAGTAAGAGCCATCTTTCAGTTTCAGTGAATGCTAGAGCACATTTTGACTTGTGATCTTCCATTTCTGCAAGAATTCCTGGAGCAGGTCTGGGGTTTCGTAAACTGTCCTCCACAAATTGGATGGTTTAACACAAGGGTGTCTGGATCTCAGTAAGCCACTTGAAAGCTCTCGCAACACTTCTAAGTTACCCTCAGGCTGGTTTTGTTGGGAGTCAATCATTCCCTTTGAGTTTCCACATCATTGTACTTGCCTTATGTACTGATTCTCTTTTTATCATGGTCTACTGGTTGGAGCAATAGATTCTAATCCTTTTCCTTAGTTCTGGAGCCTCTTGCTTTCAGTGTTGCTCCTATAGTTGCATCTCTAGTTATGCCATAAACTCTCACAATTGCTCACAGGTTCTTCTTGAAGCTTCTACTGGGAATGCTGCCGCCGCCTTTCTAACTGGAGTTATCGGTACATTTGCTGCAACTGTTGCTGGTGGCATGCTGTTAGCTCCTTGTTTGTTTCCGAAGAACTCGAAGCCTCTGGTTTTTACTGGCAACAGCATTGCTGCACACATTCTCCATCTCATGTGGACTGGCTTTGCCTATGCCATCACAGGAGACCTGCTGGTATCACTCCTCTGGACTACTCATGGTCACTGTTTCAACACAAAGCAAATGTAGCAACCCAGGGAACAACAATAAAGCCTTTCTTCTTCGAGTAAACAAGAAGTTTTTTCAGTTATTATAGAAGAATCAGGACACACAAAATGGCAGCTCCACTCTAAAATCTACAGACACTTGAAAAATTGGTATGCAAGCTCTCCTACTCCTTCCAGCCCAGACCTTAATTCACCGGGGTAGAAATTAACCTCCTGGGCTTATTGCAAGCATATGTGTATCATTTTATTATGGAAAACAAACAGTCGATTTGCTAGATTCAAAAAAAAAGACACATGAACGCTATTTGAGGGAGCTAACAAAATTAGTTCTTGTGAGTCATCACTGCTTTGCTGGTAAAGTGAAAGTATTCAGAACAGGAAGAATAGATTAATTAGCTTTAAACTTCAACCCTATAAAGCTCAAATGGCTAGGATAAAACCAGGAACCAGGAGGCATATAATGACTTTTTATTTTATTTTCTAGCAAGTATTAATAAGTGGTTTATAAGGGTAACAGAGTTGAAGAGCAAAACATAGTCATCTACAACATTATAAGGAGGGTCAGAGATCATAACTGTCACAGGTCTTTGGACTATGACAGAGTTAATTCTGCTTTCAGTTGAAGTTTCTCAACTGATACTGCTGAAAATCTTTTTTTTTTTTTTTTTTTAATATAGATTTTACAAGATTTTCAGGAATGGCTGCAGGTCTGGAGCCATCAAGCTGAAGTTTATTCCTGAAGCAATTAAGATTATCATATCAAATAACAAATATAGTTGGTTTTCAGCAACTCAAAATAGCTTAGTGTGCATGTGATGGGATCCTGGGCTACTATTAAGCAAATGGTTTGGTCTAGAGGTGGGCTAGGGCTCAGGACTGCGAAGAACTGGGAGAAGTCCTGTATAATTCCAATCTTTGGTTGAGTAGGGTGAAGGCTGGAGTTAACAGGCTTGGTTCATAGTTAACATTTTCTGAATTGATTTCTAAATACAAAGTAACTTATTGCTATAATGAGCAACAGTATAAATAAATGTGACTGCATTTCTCCCCCTCACCCCATTAACGAGTAGAGTAGCTGCCATTATGTAGTCCAATACCCCTGATGCACAACAACATCAACGGAATAAGATATAAAAAGTCTGAGGAAGTGTCCTTGGATAGATAAATAAAAGAATATTCCAGTCAGTGCAGAAACAGCAGACACCGAGAGTGGAGACATTACCAGCCCCAGTCAAAGAAATGGGAAAAAAAATTAAAATGTGACAAGAAGAAAAAATATGTGAATACTTTGAACTGGTGAACATTTCAAATTCAAAGTAACTGAGTATGCACAGACCTCTGAAGTAAGTCTTCTTCAGGTACCAGAGGGTTTCCCAAGACATCTGTCCCATAGATCACAAACAGTTCTTGTTAACGGCCTGGACTGCCCAGACTTGTAGCAAATCTGTCCACTGAGACTCGTGTTGGGAGACAAACTGTCTAACTCCCATTGCTGACTGCTCAGCTGTCCTCTGTTCAGGTCCATCGCATTGGCAGATCTATTGCTTTGTAGGCTTGTAACTAAGACTCAGGTGAGAGGTGGGTTTAGGAAGACAGGTTAGTGAGAAGCTAAACCCCAAAACCGGGAAGTAGGTCGGCACTGGTAGCACCAAAATGTTTATGACTGCAGGTTCCCATGCTGTTGTGTTATGGCTTGGTTGTGCAGGGCTTTCAGGTTATGTCAGGACCCCTGAAAACCTACAGGGTTAAAATGAGGACGGTATCCAACATGGGCAAATGATTTATCGAAAACTATAGGGTTCACTCACTTTTTTTAAAGTGATTATAGGGTTCAATCACTTTTATTAAACATAACACTGGGCATGATATTATGATTAAGGTCATCTTATAAATGATGACAGAAAGCAGATTTATTATTAGATTCTATGAAATTTGCAGAGCAAGGATGTTGGACACCAGCAAGGGTGAATTGACTAAATTCCGCAGTTGATATAAATCAAACTGTTTAAAAACTATGGTTAGGTTTGAAACAGGATTATACTTACGAAAATAGGGACTGAAGATGCTAATTATTTGCTATGTTCTACGGTGTCCTCAGAGATAGGAGAATAGTAAGAGGCAGTGACACAGTTTGTAGTTGATTTTCAGACAATTGAAGGCAAAAAGGCTCTGGACAGGCTGAAACTGTAGCACCGAACTACTATCACAACTACAAATTTTGATTCTGAGGGATCTGGATGGCAACGTGTTTTAAATTTCTTAATGCCCTATGCTGAATTATTTGCTCTCACCCATAACATTCCTGAAGAGTGGCCATACCTGTTGAAAGCAAGATTTTGTGTAGACCAGCATCCAGACTCTGACAAGAAGACACATAAGAAGTAGCATAGACATGCATGCATTTAATGTTAAGTTTATCAGAAAAGATTACTCTTGGAATCCCCCGGAGCTCATTCACAAACTTCAGAGGACAGAGATGTCAATTTTTTTTTAAATTTAGTAGCCTTTTATTTTAGTTTTTTTCTCCCATAAACTTTTCCAACCACCTCTGAATACATTTAAACTCTCACCATTTGGAGCATCCTGTGTCAGGGCATTTTGCAGATAAACCACGTGTGTTAAGAACTGCTTCTAAGGCCCCCAAACCTTGCCTTGGAAGGCACATTCACTCCCTATTTACTACTCTATCCATGGCACTTGTGATTTCATAGACCTCTACCATGTACCTCTTCACTCATAGAATTTCCTTGTTGGAAGTCCTCATCCATTGAGCTGTTCATGGTATAGAAGCTATTTCACATACCTCATCACCTTTGTTAAACTTTTCAGAACCTCCTCCAGTACCAGCATATGTTTCTGCAGGGAGGAGGGAGGAGGGAAGACCGCTGCAGACAGATCACTGCCCTCTGCGGAGAAGGAAAGAGAGGTTTCCACTGTGTTCTCTGTTCTTTTTTAAATAGTTTTTAACATTGACTTGATTTTGAGCACCAGGATGACATTTTTAACAGAACTATCTATTCTAATTCCAAGATATCATTCCAGAAGAATAGTAATCAGCTCAGAGATCAATCTACTTTCTGTGTAAAATTTAGACCATTTTCCCTATATATTTTGCTTAACATTGGATCATGGCAGAGTTTCACCTGCCATTACAGTGACAACTCAGTCTTATAAGGCTCTTTTCTGATTTTTCATGGTCAGATATTCCTGAATAACTTAATATCAGTAAATACTATCACATTTCCAAGGAATGCCTCATTTATGAATATGCTGGAAATTATCAGTCTTAGCATAGATCCCCAGAGGGCCCTACTGATAATCTTCTTGCACTGTGAAAGTTTACTCCTTACTCTAATCTCCATTTTCTGTATGCTAGACAATTGTTTATCCGTGTAACGACTTTGGTTCTTATTCAGTGGGTGCTTTATTTATGTAGGAGCCTTTTGAGAGAGTTTATGGACAGTATCAGCCAGATTTCCCTAATGCATGCTGATTTCTCAAAAAAAGCACAATAGATTTGTAAGGTATGATTTTCCTTTACAAAACGTGTGTTAATAATACTGAAACACAATGATAGGAAGCTAAAACCACCTGAACTATAGGAAACCTAACAATAGAAAAAAAAAATCCATTTGTGGCAGGGCTTAGAGTGAGGAATTCTAATGCACTGAAAAAGAAAAGAATCATAGCAATGAAACGGGCCTTTTAACTAGACATTAATTGTTAAATTATTAATAGTGCAGAAAAGGAACATTTATTCAATTAATACTTTTGTTCTGCCTTTAGATGGAAGCCCAATAAGATACATGGATCACACAGGAATAAAGGAAAGACTCTTAATTCACTAGCAACTGAGAAAGATATTAGACAACATCAAAAACAGAAAAGCATCTTACAGGCGCATGAGATGTTTCCAGTAACACTTAATTGTTTGCTAAGGAAATGTCTAGCCTCTTGATTTTAATTTTATTTATTTATTACAGTGACAATGAAACAGTAGAAGACTGAAAACACTGATTTTTATTTTTTTTTGTCACCATTCAGTATGAGGAAATGGAGTGATATGGATGATAATTGATTAGTCTGATTCCAGTCAGAGGTAAATTAATAGAAAATGATTTAAAAATCAATAAATAAAGAATTAAAAGATGGGATTCTAGTTAGTCCCAGTCAACACAGATTTTACAAAAAAAAAAAAAATAGGATTTGTCAAACAAGATGGGATGGATTTATTTTTTAGACAATAAATTTTTGTTGACAAAAGTAACCACACAGATATCATATTGTTAAGGAGTTAAATATGTGCTGCTAATATAGTAACCCAATGCCATCCTGTAGCAAAATGACAGAATGAGTTTGCACTTGAGTTTACTAACAAGAGATATGCAACTGTAAATCGAGATACAGCAGTGTTGAGACTGTTACTGGCACGCTATGAACTCTTCTGATGTTTCCTTTTACAAAAGGATGTAACATAAAAAATGGAAGGAGCACAAAAAAAAAAAAAAAAAAGAACATAAAAATAATTTAAGGGTTGTAGAAAGCGTCAAGAGAAACATTCCAATAAAACAGGAGTCAGTTGTTCTTGCCTTGAATAACATGAAAACCTGTTAAAATGGGCAAGTAAACAATTTATCTCTGTCATCTTCCATTAACCTATGATTAATCCACTGATGTCTGAATTGGGGCTGGCTTCATTAGGACCTTTTCTAGAGACATAAAGTATATGGGTATTTCATCAACTGAGCGAACTAGGACCAAGGTTAATGTGGATCTACTGAGTTAAATATAACCTGAGTTTGATCTTCTGTGTGTATCCCTTTGGGTAAGATGAGAAAGAACCATGCAATTTCCTTTCCATGTCAACAAAAATGTACCTGTTTTCCACATTATCTGGAGCAACTAATCAGTGCATCCATTTACCTGGACACATATATGATCAATATTGGAATAATGTGTCTTTTCCAAAGTATGCTACAGAAAACTGCCAGATCCATTTGCAATTCTCCTGGGATACATTGCTGATGGATAACTGTTCTGCTGTCAGGGCCATCTCACCTTGAATATCAATTAAGATGAATAAGATGAAAACACTTATATTTGCCATGAACGTAAATCCAGAACTTTTTCTGATGTTTGTTCATGCCTCACTGTTTAGTAGGTAACTACTACACAAGGACTTGCTTGTTGAACATAAGGAGTTTTCCTTTTTTTATAAAAAAAAAAAAAAAAAAAAAAAAAAAAAAAAAGCAAAAAACCAAAAAACCCAGCAATATTTAGTTTTACTACTAAGAAATACCCTAAATGGATCATGCTCCCTTAATTTCTATTCCTTCATTCAGTTTTTCATACTTCCTACTACATGAAAAGAGCTAGTAGGATGTTTTCAAACACGGCAATATTTTATTAGAAGAGCACTCCTTTGTTAAAAACATAGTTATGCAGAACTATTTTACTTTCTATCAACCTCTGACAAATCACAAATGTAGCTCCCTGGTAGGCTGCACCAAACAAATTGCTTCACAGTCAGGCAACTGGGGACTTTACAGACTGCACAGCCAATCTCAAGATCAAGTTTCTTGGCACAATCAGGAGCTGCAGGACATCATGGAGCCAAGAACATAGTAGCCTTGGGAAATCTAGTTAGATCCAAGCTTTAAAGACCCTGAAAGGCCCTTCAAGACTTGATTAGTTAAACATCCTGTTCCACATGTGCCCTGTGCTAGTCCTAATTCTGGGGAACTCCCAAGAGTGTTCCCACTTCTGAATTAGCTGGGCGGGCCATTTAATTTCGAAAAAATCATAGGATATTCGGTGATTTCCTGAAATACTTTTAATATTTACTTTCCATTGTGAATATTTTTGAAGCGTTTTTATTTGTTTGTGAGATGGTGTAAAATCAAAAGAAAGAAATGTTGGACTTTTTCAGAGAATGGAAGTTCCAGATTTCATCTAGCTCCTAATCGCGATTACTATGGTCAAACCCCTTTTCCTTTGACTATTGCCCTCGTGCTCCTCTAACAAGTGAGGAATGGACAAAGAAAAAGAGACAAATAACTCCATCTGAAACAAGGGGTTTTTTTAAATCTGAATCCTATTTTTTCAAATAGAGTAATTGCAGAGGTCACAGCTGCATTGAGCACCATTTAATATCTTTGTCAGTGACATGGATAGTGGGATGGAGTGCACCCTCAGCAAGTTTGCCAACAACACCAAGCTGTGTGGTGCAGTCAATGCACTGCAGGGACGGGATGCCATCCAGAAGGACCTGGACAGGTTAGAGAGGTGGGTCTGTGCGAACCTCAGGAAGTTCAACAAGGCCAAGTGCAAGGTTCTGCACACAGGTTGGGGCAATTCCAAGCACAAATACGGGCTGGGCAGAGACTGGCTTGCGAGCAGCCCTGAGGAGAAGGGCTTGGGGGCATTGATGAAAAGCTGAACATAAGCCAACAATGTGCACTCGCAGCCCAGAAAGCCAACCATATCCTGGGCTGCATCAAAAGCCGCGTGGCCAGCAGGTCAAGGGAGGGGATTCTGCCCCTCTGCTCCGCTCTGGTGAGACCCCACCTGCAGTGCTGCCTCCTGCTCTGGGGTGCCCAACACAAGAAGGGCATGGACCTACTGGACCTCAGTGGAGGCCAGAGGAGGCCACAAAGATGATCCGAGGGCTGGAGCATCTCTGCTATGGAGACAGGCTGAGAGAGTTGGGGCTGTTCAGCCTGGAGAAGAGAAGGCTCCAAAGTGACCTTCTAGCAGCCTTCCAGTACCTGAAGGAGCCAACAAGAAAGCTGGAGAGGGACTTTTGACAAGGGTGTGTAGTGACAAGACAAGGGATAATGGCTTTAAACTAAAAGAGGGCAGATTGAGATTAGCTGTAAGGAAGAAATTCTTGCCAATGAGGGTGGTGAGGCACTGGCACAGGCTGCCCAGAGAAGCTGTGGATGCCCCATCCCTGGAAGTGTTCAAGGGCAGGCTGGATAGGGAAAGCCCCTGGTCTAGTGGGAGTTGTTCCTGCCCATGGCAGGGGGGGTTGGTACTAGACGATCTTTAAGGTCCCTTCCAACCCAAACCATTCTATGAATCTGTGAACGCTAAGCAGGGAACATTCTCACTCTATGACAGCCTCTAACAGAAACATCTGAACTGGAATTCCTGACTTAACTAAAACCACCAAAGTGGTATTTCCACTAAAGTAGCACTGCAAAATAAATAAAAAGATGGGCGTAAATAGCCATATCTATGTGCAGTACCTGATGGTAGTGATAGAAGTCCATCTGCATTCCTTTAATTACAGAGACAAGTTATTTGGTATATGAGAACATTTTACAAAATTTGCATACAAGAGAAATATCTTCTTGGTTGAATATTTTAATTGGAAATTAACATTTTCAGACAGAAAGCTTTCCCTTGTGGTATTTGTCACTAAATAGTTATAAAAATGCATGAAGACTTCCCAGATGATTATGCCAACTGGAAAAGGTGAAAACAATTGCATTGCTTCTGTTATTCAGGCTGAGCTCAATGTATAATCTAAATGAATAACATAAACACTGAATCATCAATTAGATTTTTATTTTTTAGGATAACTATAGGTACTAATTCAGCAACATAAGGTCTTCTCATAGCTATACCTGTTGTGTTGTGTTGGTTTTTTTCATTTAGCTGTGTTTCCTAAATAGAAACAAGTTAGAGTGAAAATTGTAGAAAAGGCTTCTACAATGTGATTTTTTGAATATGACACTTCAGCACCAACAATAAAACAACCCATAAAAATTGAAGATTGGTCCCACTTTGTGGTGAATGCCAAATCCAAATCAGTTTTCAGTTTCAGAACCATTTGACATTAACGTTCTGTGAGACAAACTTGGACAAACCTGACATTTTAGCTTAGAATAAGACAAAAAAGTAAGAAGTAATGATAATAATAATAATCATCATCATCAACCCCTTAAATGAATAGAATGTTTTCACTGGATTCAAAATGGTATTATTCTGTTATGTGTGAAAATTTCTCCATTAAAAAATAGACTACTAATTTTTTGGGGGGGGGAAATCAGGTCAGGAAAGAGGCTGAAGAGAGCAATCGCAGTAGCGAATTCACTAAGTATGTTATAGCTTGTGAGGCATTTTCTTTCTTCGGAGAAAGACTAGCTTGTAAATGTCATATAAAATTATTTTTTAACCTTTTCTTTCCCCCTGGACTAAAATTATATTGACAATTTTGGTCCATTTCCATACAAGATCTAAAAGACCCTTGCATTTATGCAGACGATGCATATGAGAGGAAAAAAGAAAAAAAAAAAAATCTTTTTATTCTGTTCTGTAACTAAGTTGATTTCACTGTGATTCTGCCCAATTTACATTGATTCTTTGCTGCCTCCAGTGGAAGCTGTGTACAGCTAGCTGCCTGAGCATAAAGATATGGAATTACTTTTTTAAGATGATTTCAAGATTTGAAGCTGCTTTTTGAAGCTGCTGCAGTTCTCAGAGAGAGACCTTCAAGATCATTGAGTCCAACCATTAACCTGTCACTGCCAAGTCACCTCTAAACCATGTCCCTAAGTGCCACATCTACCCATCTTTTAAACACCTCCAGGGATGGTGACTCCACCACCCTGGGCAGCCTGTTCCAGTGCCTGACAACCCTGTCAGTGAAGAAGAGTCGGTTTGCAGCTGCCTCTATCCCTTGCAACACAGGTGGGACCCACGGGTTGTGACTGTTCCAGAAGACAAACCTGAACACTGCCAGGGAGGGTTCCTGGCACCGGAACCCAGCCATCAATACTGTTAAATTGTCAGAGCAGCCCCCGGCACGTGGTTAGTCTGTGACAGCTCTCCTGATAGATTCCTGGGTACTGCTGGGAAGCGAGGCAGCCCAGGAAGTGTTCCTAATGAGTAGTTAGTGTAAGGCTGTCCTCTCACAGGCCATAAGGATGGACAGAATGGATGTGGCCTATCCTGTGCCAGCTGGCTTAAGTGCCACAGACTTTATCAATGCTCTTGAGCACATTATATTTACTCCTGCAGATGTAGCCTGTGTATGCCAAGTCCTGGACTTCCCACAGTTGGGCTGACTCAGGGTCTTTTCCCTGAAGGACAAATGACTTCCATATAAGAAGAGACAACATTCATATCGCCGGGCTACTGGATGTACCATACATTATATTGAAAACGTATTCTGCATTTTCATATCTTTATATCACTTTAAGTGCAGAATCAAGAAAGGCTAGGAATCAAAATCTTAAATCTATAGACTGCTCTTTATAGTCTTCTGCTGATGTTGAATAAACTTCCTGCCTTTACCCCGGAAGGCATCTTATTTCATTATGAAGTTGGTCATGAGAAGGCTGCCTGAGCGCAGTTGGGATTTCAACACTGGTTTCTAGAAGGAGAGTTTCTAGAAGTTGAACACTATATGTGTGTTCAACAGTGAACACACATGTAGTAGGCTTACCGCTGCACAGTAGCCATGGAACTGCTTATGGCCTGAAAGAGAGTTTCTTAGAATGCGATTAACCTCCCACCTTCCCTTAGCTGCTTTTGTAGGCACGTGATCTTCCAAAGAGTATGCTTCCCACAAGCAGTCTCCAGACTACAGTCTTGACGACTGGCCTGCTATACATCTGATCTGTAAAAAGCCATCCAGCTGTCCAACAGACAGTCACGGGACCTGCTCACTAAAAGAGCAGCATGCCTACCTGCTGATCACCCACAGAAGGAAAAAAGTACTTCTGCTTGTTAAAGGTCTCAACGCTTGTGCTTAGCATTCAGATGCTGATAGTGAGTCATATGGGATATCCTTATGTTGCCTGAGATGGCATTTGGTTTTCAGCATAATTTTTTTAAGAAGTGGTTCAAACACACTGTGAGATAACTTCTCAAATTTAGGCTATACTATCAAAACATGTTGTCATTTATCAGCAATGGCTCTAAAAGACACATGCAATCCACTTGTCTCCTTGAGCTAAGAACTGTGTTTGGGAATGAAAGAGAAAGCTATTCTGCCTCTAAAGCTACTGTGTTTTTATGTACCTTGAAGCTATCCTCCTTCCTTTGGCACAGAGAGATCAGAGCAGGCCAGAAAATGTAATGCACTCTATCAGCTAATGAGACATCAGCTAGGGCTTTCACTCGTAGCCTTAATTTGATGTGGAAAGGCAGCTTCTGCATCTGCAGATATATAACACTTAAGTGAACAGATAGGAAGCAACAGTGAAGACACATATAGTAGGCTCACTGTCGCACAGTAGCTATAGAACTGCATATGGCCTGGAAGAGAGTTTCTTAAAATGAGATTAATTCCTCACGCTCCCTCGGCTGCTTAAAAGTTAGGGATCTGGTCTATGTTAGTGTCCTCCTGAAGGCAATAGTCTACATTTAAAAGAAGTTTGATTTGCTGCGCTGGGGCATTTATCTTTACCGTGCAAAATAAAGTATCTCTGAAAACCTAAATATGGAAGAATTCAGAGGCGGTTGCTGGCAATTTCATGGGATATTCTGAAGACCATGAAAGGCAACTAAAAAAAGTGAGACTGTTCTTGTAAGACTTAAATTTCCTCCTGCTGGTTCAGTAGCATTTCCACAATAGCTTTGCCTTGGTGCAGCACTGTTGCATTGGTCATTTGCAGATGACACCAAGCTGAGGTGTCCAGTTGTGACACCAGAAGGATGGGATGTCATCCAGAGAGACCTGGACAAGCTGGAGAAGTGGGCCTGTGTGAACCTCATGAAGTTCAACAAGGCCAAGTGGAAGGTCCTACACCTGGGACAGGGCAATCCACCATTTCAATACAGGCTGGGGGATGATGTGACTGAGACAAGCCCTGCGGAGAAGGACTTGGGTGCTGGTTGATGAGAAGCTGGACATGAGCTGTCACTGTGCGCTTGCAGCCCAGAAAGCCAACCGCCTACCGGGCTGCATCAAAAGGAGTGCGGCCATCAGGTCAAGGGAGGTGATTCTCCCCCTCTATTCCTCTCTTGTGAGACCCCACCTGCAGTGCTGTGTCCAGTTCTGGAATCTCCAACACAAGAAGGACATGGTCCTGTTGGAATGAGTCCAGAGGAGGCCACGAAGATGATCCGAGGGCTTGAGCACCTCTTTTACAAGGACAGGCCGAGAGAATTGGGCTTGTTCAGCCTGGAGAACAGAAGGCTCCAGGGAGATCTTATAGTGATCTTATATCCAAGGAGACCTTATAGCGTCCTTCCAATACCTGAAGGGGGGCTACAGGAAAGATGGAGAGGGACTTTTTAGAAGGGCATGTAGTGATAGGATGAGGGGGAATGGCTTTAAACTGGAAGGGGGCAGATTTAGATTAGATCTAAGGAAGAAATTCTTCACTATGAAGGTGGTGAGGCAGGTTGCCCAGAGAAGCTGTGGATGCCCCATCCATGGAAGTGTTCAAGGCAAGGCTGGACGGGGCTCTGAGCAACCTGGTCTAGTGGAAAGGTGTCCCTGCCCATGGTAGGGGGGTTGGAACTAGATGATCTTTAAGGTCCCTTCCAACCCAAACCATTCTGTGATTCTATGAAAGATGATTGAAGATAATTTTGAAGCAGGGTCAATAATTGATGCACTGGACAACTCAGAGCTGTCTTTAGCCTTGAATTTACATGCAGAGAAAAGTTATAGCCAGAAATCTAGTTTGGATTTTTTGTTGTGTGGGGGTTTTTTTTGTTGTGTTTTTGTTTGTTTTTTTTAAAACTTTCTACCAAGCATCAAGCTGGGCCTTTCTGTAATACTGATAAAACATTTGGGAACTATATCAAAGTTCTTCAGTTATAGTTGCAGTGAAGATTGATGGGATTTTAATCCTGTTGGCATTTGCATCAGGTAGGAAGTGGGGAAAGCCCTTAAAATGCTCAATTGGCTTTAATACACCTAACATCTGTTAAAGTTTTTGTTAGAGTTATATATGTTCTCTGGCTGATTTCAGTGCTACAGGAATTCTTAATGCCTCATCTTTGCTCTCCCCAGCAGCTGTCATTGGGCATTGCCTCTGAGACTTGGAGCCTCACCGAGATGACTGAGCCAGGTGCATAAATATTATTTTATACTTATGTGCAATACATTATATTGAAAACATATTCTGCATTTTCATAACTTGGAGCAGACATTTTGGAAAGTATTATCTGCTGGATGCTACATATATATTTTTCTATATAGATCTAAAAAGTAACTATCACGCATGTAGATTCCACGTGTGTGGTCAGTATTTTGGAAGTCCAGTTGCCACGTCAACGAACTGATACCCACTCAGTTAACCCAACAGAATTACCAGCCCCATCTCATTCCATCATATTTATCTCTAGCAGGATTGATGTGTAACCTGAAGATGAAATACTGCTTTTCTTTTGTGAAGAGTGAAAAGTCTATTTTTTAAACCAACAGTGCAACTTGGCTTTTGAAGATTTTTTCAAGTTGATGTGATGTTTAAGGAAAAATGTATTTCAGAACATTATTTTGAGGTTCTGAGGTCAATAAGGAGCAACTCAAGAGGCATTTTTATAGTTTAGACTTATGAATGTCCATTGGAATTTTCTCCTAAGCGTACACTCAGTTCATGTATTGGTTATGAGCCTGATTTAGACAATCAGCTCTGCTCTGCAATCACTTCAGAAAATGTTGCACTTGCTTTTATTAAATATAGATAGGAACCCTTATGTCTGTTATAATCAGCTGAAACAAGGGCATGCTTGAACTGTAGGGCTCTTAGCATGAAAATTTCACCAGTCTTAGAAGACAGAAACGAAGAGAACACATTGTCTTGTTTTCACATGCACCGTGTAAGTAAAAGAAGTCAAGATCTGTTTCCTTTACTGTCTTAGCACAGCATAATAGAATGGGATTGGTGAAAACAGTGACTAATGTGTGTTATTTAACAAAGCTAGAAATTCTGCCTGGCATTTGTTCCGAATCCCAAATGTAGTGCCTCTGTTTCATAACGACCAAGGGAACATGGAACAGTTCACTGGTTAAAACTACCCACCAAATACTGCATTTGTTCTTCTCATTTTGTACGGTTACTTCACAAGGTCCTTATTCTGAGGATCACAATGTTGACTTTAAAGAGGGGGCATTTTTAATAACATTGCAGATTGATCTATCCATAGATTTTGAGTTCACTAACTTGATGTCTCGTAAAAATAAGTCAAAATATATCAGCAGGTGTTTTTAAATGAACGCTACCCCTCCAGGACAAGCCAAAATACTCATTGTATAGCATTACTTCTATGGGCCGCTCCCCCAGGTTCAGGTGGCTTTTCTCCGGTTACGTATGTCCCTCTCTGCCTTCTTTCAAGGAAAGCAAGCAGGTTTTTGTCCTGGCTGGGGAGGTGTGTTCATCTTTAATCTCTGCCTGAAGGGATTAAAATTTACATCTTGTAAGCCCCAGAAGAATGCTTTCTTTGCCATCCTGCATACTTAGTGTTGATAAGAGTCAGGCACTTCTTGGTATCCAGGGAGGAAGTCCAAGAACTTGTGAGCGGTCATGGCAAACAGTGCACCTACTCACTTTAGAAGCCTCGGGAGTCAGACTGAGGGTGGGCAGAAGTCTCAGGGATCACAGTTTTGGCAATATATATGCAGAGTGGGAGCTCGGTAGCATTTAGGTGTTTAGCATCTAGGTGGTTAGCTTAGATGGAGCCCCCAAAAAACGTACATAAGAAAATGCAACCTGTTGGAACATTAAATCATCATCCTAAATCTATCAGTGTGAATTTCAATTAACACCACTGAAGTCATGGGGGCTATTACATATCTTTCTACAATTCAGTGTAAAAACATCAGAATAGACCCCTGCCTCAGCTTCTGCATAAAAAGGCAACAGACTATTTACCTCATATCTCGGTTAATATCTCCATTGGAACATTAAATCATCATCCTAAATCTATCAGTGGAAATTTCAATTAACACCACTGAAGTCATGGGGGCTATTACATATCTTTCTACAATTCAGTGTAAAAACATCAGAATAGACCCCTGCCTCAGCTTCTGCATAAAAAGGCAACAGACTATTTATTTACCTCATATCTCGGTTAGTATCTCCATTGTACTGAGTCTACGTCTATATTAGTAAGCTTAAAGGGAATTCCTAAGCATTGGAATGAAATGGTCTATGATGTCAATTTGCCCTTGTTGTGTCTTTGGCCCATGCCAGCTATCCCATTCCCAGACTCAGGGTGGAGTTACCTCGTCAGAGGGATTAATGCAGTTTTTGATAACGTCCACTGTCTCTTCAAAAGAAAGCAAGCTGCATTAGCCATAGTATCTAACAACTCCCAGGCTGTTCCACGCTGGCTGGTCTCTGTGCCAGACATGATAGACATGTCTGGGTACATCTAACTTACCAGGAAAGTCACAGCCTGACGTTCCCGGGTTGAACTGGTGTGCACTCAAAACACAAGTTGCTCCTTCCTTACAGGACAGTGGCCAAAAAATGACACAGAAATTTTAGTTGTAAAGTAGAAGAGAATCCATCCAGGTGTTTAGTTGGCTTCCTGAACACCTCTTTCAGTTACGCAGCTGTATCCACCTTTTCACAAAGAGATCACTTTGGGTGAAGGACTACTTGAAATGTAATCGTAGAACCAGAACACCAGGCTGGATACTACCTGGCTCATTTTCCACCTCCCTAATCTCCATTAGGTGACCCTAATGTGTCAATATTTGATATGACTAACTTGTAAATATAGCCATACCAAGTTATGTCATGCAAAGGGATGTTCTTTCCCACTGTTGGACTGCTCGTTCAGTTTATTCCCCGCCTCCCCC
>KL287905.1:10492-21826 GCA_000699545.1 Podiceps cristatus | reverse complement strand
TCAACCCACAAGTTTTCCTTTCTCTCCAGTTGTCCTCCCCACCCCACTAAGGAGTAGGGGGAGTGCTGAGCAGCTGTGTGGTATTCAGTTGCCAGCTGTGGTTAAACCACAACAACTTCTCTGTCATCAAAAGGGGGACTAAAATGGAATTTAACCTGCTGCAGGAAAACAAACAAACAAAAAAAAAAAGAACCAAAAAACCAACCAAACGCAACCCAACCTAAACCAAACCAGGTCTAAAATTTATAGATGATCATGAGTTATTTGCTTCTGTGATATATTCTTATTTGAGTACAAAGTCAGAAAAGGAAAACTGAGAGAGCTGAAAAACAAAACATCTTTTGAGGTGCAGACCAGAAAAGTATAACTCAGTGTTAATGGAATTAAAAATCAAATTTTTTTTTTGAGATCTTTCTTTAAAAAAAATACACTAGATCGTGCAACAACTTGTAGAGTAGAATATAAGATTTTGCTACATGGCAGTAAGACTCATCCTACTAGGAATCTCAAGAGACAATGAAGTTCACAAACTCCATTATCAAAATTGTACCAAATAGTCAAAGTGAAACATTAAATCACATAATCTGCCTTAGGATTTTGTTATTACAAACTTGATGTGCAACAGTATGTGGTAAAAATATTATTAAGATTTACAAGCTTACTCTGTGAAAACATAAAGGCTCATTGTCAAGAGAGACAGAACAGAGAAGTAACAATTTTATACAAATTTGAGAAGTTACTTAATTTTTATTACGCTCATTGTGATGCTGAACAAGATTAAGAAATCAATTAAAGTTTTATCTGTTCGTATCTGTTCAGGTAGATCCCTGAGTCTTCAGAAGTTTTCAACAGACTTGACCACTAAATCTGTTTTCCTGGAATAAGTGAGATCTATATTTTGTAAGACCTCAAATTCATTTTAGACTAAAATTTAGCATTTGTAAACCTGTATATCTGGAAATAAAAAAGAAATGTGTACAGAGCCATTTGATCAGAAATCTGTTCTAATAGTACCACCCAAAATGACCTCACAGAGTATTGTAACAAGCCAGAGATATTCAGTCTGATGAGTTAAAAATTTGAAAAACATCAAAAGGGCCATTTAGTGCAGATCTATAGTTTTCACTCAGTTCAATTTTAAAATCCCAATTGTTATGTAAATTTTTCAAGTTTTCCTTTTTGCTGTGTTTTTCCCTAATAATGAACTTTAATATATCATCAAAAATTGTATCAGTGTAGAGAAAAAGAATCTTTGGTGAGTATGCTTTCACATAGGAAAACATACATCATTACATTGTTAATGAGTACTGTCTTTTTTTTTTTTTAAGGACACTTTACATACGAAGAATGAAACAAGGAACCAACCAACCATACAAGGGGAAAGATTTCCAACAGAATCTTAAAGAAATCCCTTTACTGTTCCCTGCTGCGAGATGCACATGCCATGTGTAACCATGCCAAATAACATATTCTGGGAAAAGTAAAGTTAATGCTATAATGAGTATATAATAAGACAACATTAGTTTAAACAATTCTGTTTACAACGTGTAGCCTGTAAGGCCTATGTATTGTGCCAATTTTAGATTCTGCAAGTGACCTGAATAACACTGAAAAAGTGAAGTAGGGAAATACGGAATGTGACCTACTATGGGATTGTGACGTCTTCACCAGTTTCAGACAGGTATGCATTCTCTGGTACTGTCATCATATTTGATATCAGAGTGTCTGAAGGACAATGAAAATATTTACTAGAAATAGGACCATTCCTTGTAAGCCTGCTCATTAGCTGATACACATTCCATAGATCCTTCCCAAAGGAAAATTGAAGTCCGTGTGACTTACAGGTACAAGGACAGTTGGTCTAAGATATGTTTTCAAGATCAGGGCTTGCATTTTCTAGGTGACTTAAACTTGGAAGACTGTATGAAACACGCTGTTCAAGAAAAATTGAAAAGTACTTCTGCAAAATTGGGGAACAATACATACAAATAGATAAGTATTTCAGTGGTAAAAACTTAATTAGAAAACAGACTCTCCAGACAAGGTAGAATTCAAATTTTAAACCATGTCACTAGTGAAAATTGATGGGAAAATTCATAAATTTATGAGTAGGTGAACAAATACAACAACAAACTGATGCTTCCAAACATAAAGGGTTTTGTTCTTCAACGGTTATCAGAGGAAGGGTATGCAAGCTACGCAGAGGGCTATTTTCTTCCTAAATTGCTGCATCCTTACTACTGTTTTCTGAAGAACTAAGTAAATATAGACAATGCTTCTACTTATTTATTTGGTTTAGTGTTAGTTTCATTAAGTGTTTATGTGTTTATTTAAGTATTTGTTTTGCTCTTTGGTCTCATTATTATGTACTGACCACCGTGTTTCTTGAAGGCATCTTAACTTTAAGGCTTAACAAAACCTCCATGCAACAGGTATCTTGAAAAGGACCTTTTAATATAGGGCAAATATACATCTACTTGTGTAAATGCCACAGGAAGATATCAATTCAATTAACCCTAACAAATTGGTGATTTTTTAATTAAACATTATGTTTTTCTGTTTAACATTTTCTGACCATAGTAGACTGAGAAACTTTTGAAGGTACAGATACAAAGGACAGGAAAAAGACATGCTTTTTCTTCAAGAAATCAGCCTCAGTGACTTTTACTTATTAATAAATCAGAAAGTTTGAGGTATTTTAAAAGCACATTTCTCATTGTAGCTGAGATGTTCTAAAACATTTTTATAATGTTTCTTTCAGCAAAAGAAATGGATCACCATTTGATGTAAAAGTAGAACATGGAAATAAGGGTAATCTTCTAATTGTGTGATATTTGTAAAGTCCAGCGCAGGTTAATAGATAGGACAGAAAATATTAAAAATGTGGTATTACCACATTAGTTCTATAAAGGTACATAACAATTAACACCCAATTATGTGCAAATTTTCCCCTAACCATCAAGGACAGTTTGTTTCCTTAGAAAGGATTAAAATCCTGTTAAGAGTCTCCTCTTCTTAATTCCAGGAATTTTATCTGTGATATAAGATATTTATAACCAGATCTTTGTCAATTACTTTCATTTAGTTAAATTAATTAGAAGAATGACACATTAACCAGGAGATCCATCAGCCTCATTGCCTTCAGCCATTATTCTCTTCAGAATATCTTCTAAGAAACCATACAATTGAAAATATTTTTACCTTGAACACAAGCAGCTATTTTAATTCTCTAAGCAGTGCTGTAATATGACAGAAAACCTAAACTATAATTAGAAGAAATGGTACTAGGACATGGAAATAACAATTCATTCTGTCCTTCAAAAATCTAGGACATAGCACTGAAGTTAATAGCTAATTGTGGCCTTACTATCTTACAACCATTCTTGTTTAAAATATGATTTTGGATATTTGCATTAAGCAGTTACTGCTTTTCCTGTCCTCAAAAGCTCTTAAAGGAGCTAGAGGTGACGAATGCCGTCAAACACTATACACAGCCTCTATAACTGAATAATTACTTACCATAAAATCTTCCAACTAAGGAGCAAAAGACAAGTCCATCTGTTGCCAACTATCTTTACCTACAATGCCCCCAGTGTTTGTTACTCACACACTTAGGCCCATAGCTGTATAAATAGGCAGAAGAATCTATGATGTACTAACAGAAATAAGTTTTTGTACATTTAAACTAGTACCTAACAGGTGGGTTTTAATTGGTTTGTACCCAGATAACTTTGCCTGCTGCTCATTTTATAGATGAAATTTTAAAAGAAAACTTTCAGGTTTTGCTCTCATTTTCTATGCGTGTCAGTGACTATTTTTTGGTATAGACACCAGGAATACTATACAAGAAGAGATATACAAAAATGCAGTTTTGGTTTGAGTTTTCCCCACTACTAACTACATTTATTTCTTGAATTTTAAGATGGACTCCATTAGGGCCTCAAATGACACTCTGAAGAAGACTTCTGCTGTGCATTGCTCAAAATGGATTCCTAATAGTTCTTTCTGCACTAAGGATTCTTTATTTGTCCTATTTATCCCACTACCCTTTTTTACACAACTTTATCAGTATTCACAGTTCTGAAGGGTCTAAGATATGACAGTCTAACAGATAATTCTAAACATTGTAGCTTAGTATAGAAGTAGCTTTTCTTGTGCTCTGTGCTTTTCATGAAATATATTTTTATTTTTCTTTAAACTTCACATATATAAACCATTTACAGATGAGATCCATCTTTATATGCTCTACTTCCTTGGCTGACATGTCAAGATACGACGTGCTATAAATCATTGCATCAGTCTTTTCAGGATATTATTGTATGACTTAATACAGTATGACATGACTATTAAGAACCAGATGCAGTGCTTCATAATACCACAAGTCAGTCTGAGGTACAACAAAAGCCAGTTTGCCTTCAACTATGATCAGAGAACTGTTTCTTAAGAATTAATTAGCCCCCAGCCTGTTGAAAAGGTCATAAAAGTAGCAGCCTTTGAAGAGATGTTTGCATGTCCATGTGTGCAACCAAGCTGCTGCTGTGAAGTAATAAAAGGTTCTACAACATATGTCTTTTCCTCTTGAATTGCTTTGAATGATGGCTTCAAAATTCTCATGACAAAATAAGTTTACTTCTTACACAAATATACACACTGACATTCACCTAGTGAAACTCCTTTAACCAAATTCATAAATTTAAAATAAGTACATCAACAATTAGCATCAGTTCCACTCTCATTGTCCATGTTGTTTTGGTTCACAGCCGTAATACTATCCCAACTGACCAGTGAGACACTCAGAGAACAGACTGAAGAGGTCTTGCCAAAAAATTTGCCCTGCTTAATGACAAAGTGAATGGTCTGATTTCTAATTTCTGATTTCTAATATTGTTTTCAAAAGGAGAAAGGGAAAAGGAAAAGGAAAAGGAAAAGGAAAAGGAAAAGGAAAAAAGGAGATAAAAAGACTGATTAGCCCCATTTACTTTAGGGAGGTCTGCTCAGCTGGTGGGAAGAGCTACACAAATGATGGTGAAGGAGACAAAGGGCTTGTTTCAGATAATCATGAAAATGCTGGAAGATTTCCCTGAAAAAATTCTGTGCAAAGATAACCAAGTTTTAACTCACAGACAGTTGAGATGATTTACCAACTATACAGAGACCCAAAACAATCCTGTTCTGAGTTCAACAGCAAGGTACACACACATTAAAACAAGCAAGTACAAAAGCATTTGCCTTGCACAGGGACAAGCTACCACTTGCCAGCTGACACAAGTCTATGTCTGCTCCACAGTGTTCCCTTTAGTGATTTCTTCAGAAATTCAAGCGTTTCCAGGACCTCGCTTAGTTCAAAGCCTGTTTCTGGCATCATTGATACATAGCATAAGACTCAGGTTAGGAGAATGGGAAAAACAGGAAATAAAAGAGTTGAGAGAAATATGTTCAGGTAACAGAATGGCAAATATGGGTTCAGAAAAATTACACAATATTATAGTTCTAACGCAGTCAAGGAAACTGCACAAAGAGCTGATCTTTGGGATTTTAACTCCTAGTAACTGCAGTGCCACTCAGACCTGAGGTTACACCTACCCCTGCCTTCTGAACTTTCAAAACTACAGATAAAACTCTTTAGCTTTTTTCCTCTTCCTAAAATCCACTGAACATAAAACTGAGTTTTATGCACTCTGTTGAGAAGCTTTGAGCCAGATCTGTCTGGCATCAAGCACTGCTGGAAATTAGTAACTGGACTAAGTGTGCCATTCCTCTGATAGAGATAACTGTCTGAGATCGCCAACTTTTTTTTTTAAAGACTATTTCCATCAAAATGTGTCATGCAAAATTCATGAACAATTGACATTGAGTGTTATCCAAGATTATTTAAAAGATAACAAAGGGCATACATTTTAAGAACTCTGATCTGTCACAATCAACAAAGGAAAAAAAGTGCTTACAATGCCTCTTTTTCTCTGTTTTCTGTTTCATTATGTGCCATATGTGCCATTCATTTCTCTTCAGTGGTTCTGGAAAGTAAAATATTTAACATAAAATATTTAAACAGTAGGCTGTTACCTATTCTCCTCTAATACCAATTTAAAAATTGAATAAGTTAGTACAGTGGGGTTTTTTATTTCACTGTAATTGGAAAGTACATAAAGAAACAAGACTGTGGGGTCTGAGAACTTGGAGGTTATACTAGAAGGCTTTCTGATCTATCTATTCTTGTCAGCCTGCTTGCAAGAAAGCAAGAGAATATTCATGAAAACATGGCATTAGAAAATAACCAGTGAAGATTTCTGTCAGTAGCTCAGTTAAGACTGAGAACAGGAGGAGAATAAACTTGAGTTAAACTTAACTGGCAAAATATGAAGCACAATGTTCAGACAAAAGCCCAGAATTAGTAAGATTACTCCTGACAGGCTGATTCTGGATAACTGGAACATGACATATAAAATACTAACATTTAATATTTTCTTTGCCTGCCATGTGCAAATCACATTTCAAAAAAAACCCAAAAAAACCAAAAAAACCCAAAACAAAACAAAAACAAAAACAAACAACCCCAAACAAAACAACAAAACCCACCAATAAAACCCCATAAAAAACCACCAAACCAAACCAAAAAAATCACCTCCTCCCTAAAAATACATGTAATCTCGCAGTTTATTTCTAAAAATACTATGCAAAATGGTCTTAAGATAATTGAATTTGCAATCCAACTGTATAACAACATTTAAAATACCTTTATGAGAATGTGTTAAAAGGTTTGAAATTTACTAGTTGTTTTAACCCTTCATTTCACTGTTATATTTATGAATTATATCTTAAAACAAGAGCTTTTACCTTGTCCCCTACTTTCAAACCATAAAATAGTAGTGGTATCTTAATGCTAGAAGATCATACTAAAATAAGGATTCCTTGCATTGTCTTTTGGTTTTAACCAGCTGTTAGAACTAAATCTGTTTGTCAAAGTACAAGCTTTGTGAAAACTGGAAAGAATTGGTACAACACTTACATTGGATAAGAGTTTTCTCAGCTAATGATGGCAATAGTTGGGAATTTCAATGAGCCAGTACTCTAAGAACTTGTAAGATAATGACTACACTAAGTGAACCAATTTATAGTTCACTGCTGCTGAATCCCTTTTTTATCTCCCTCAACACCACATTTTTGGAGTATGCTTTTAAGTGTCAGCATGCTCATACACCAGACCACTACTGCTGATGGCAAATGAAAAGAAGACCACTCTAGCCACATATGAAATTGATTAGAGGTCTTTTAATTTGCCATTAGCAGCAGTTCAAATAAGAGTCTAGATAAAGGTACAAGCGAAAGGTGTCAAACAAATTTTAAAAAATATAGTACTTAACAGACTGAGCTCACACACTGCTGTCAGTTGAACCTTGTTATGCATGAATACTTGCAGAAAATAAGCATCAGGCACAAATACAAAAATACTTGGATTTAAAATTACACACTTGCTGTCTGAAATGGAACAAGCACCTATGTAAGAATGGATGCCTTCCACGTGGCTTGGAACAAAATGGATTTTGTGATCCGAATGCAGATCAAATTGCTCACCCTGCTGCTGGGACGCAAACATGAATACTACTCAATGCATGTTAGCTGCAGTGGTCACAACAAAAGAAGCACAGCCTACGTGACAATTTTTTCACACTTACTAACACACTGTGACTGTAACTATTCATCAGAGCCCTAATAAAGAGGTAATCAACTGAGCCAGACTTTTCTTAGTGAATCTAATGTGATTAGAATTATACATGCAATTCTGCGTGACCATAACAAGAAAAAAAAAAAAAAAAAAACAAACCACCAGAGTTTGAACACTACATGCAGGCAATACATTTCACAGTAGTACATTATTTCTAGGAAAGAAACAAATAATCAAACAAACCTTCAGTAGAGCCTCTATATCTTAGTAAGTATTTCTTTACATAGATTCAAAGAATAATTTATTTTGGAAGGCATTTCTGGAAGTCACCTCATCCATTCTCCTGCTCAAAGCCTAACTTCCATTTAGGCTAATTGGAAGTCAGGTTGTCTTGCTCAGGGCTACATCCACTTAAGTTTTGAAAACTCCAAGAATGGATATTCCCCACCATCTCCAAACAATCCGTTCCAGTGCTTAATGACCCTCATTACAGGATTTTGTTACCTTTGGGTTTCACTTGCAACCACTTGCAACTGCTACGCTATATTCTCTCACTGTTCACCTCTGAGAAGGGTCTGAAACCATCTCCTCTATCCATCTGTTAGACAGTGAAAGGCTGTAAACTAGGTCCTCTCAAGCCTCCTCTTCTCCAGACTGAGAAAAAGCCCAGGTCCAGATTTAGTAACCTTGTGCAATCAAATATAGACCCTCAGCACTTCTGACAACTCAAAAGATGTCCAGTCATGAAAGATTTCTAAAATATCTACTCCAGTGCATACTCCATCCACTACACAAAACAAAACAATCTTTTTGAATACCCCATGGAAAAAAATAAATTACTATAGGAAAGATCAAAACCCTGTAAATCAATGTAACCTATGAAAAGAAGAGACATTAACAAGATTTAATTCTTTCTGTTCCTGCAACATATTTTTCCTCTGCTTTGTAAAGCCCTGTTGTCCAAATAGCAGACAGAACAGACATCTCTGTATATTACAGAGGAAGAAAAATAAATTAACCCAAGGTCCTCTCTAGACAGAGGCAATTTACATTTGACTTCAACTTCCCCTTCAAATCCTATCAGCAGTAGAACAAGAATCACCAATTTGATTTTTCTCTTTGTAAGTAGCAATAAAAATAGGAGTGCAATCTGTTCTACCTCTTATGTCCAGGTATGGCTAATTTCTATTCAAAAGCATATAAAATGTCATCAACTAAGTTATTTTTCCTCTTAACTTGAATTAATTTTTCCTGGTCCCTAAAAACAGACAGCAGGCCACCTGAAGATTAATAAACATAAATTTGTTGCGAAAACCTTGGTCATGGAAAAGAAGATTTTCAAAATTACTAGTGTTTTGAACTGGTGTAGGATTCATTAATGAACCTGTGCTAGTGACATTTTTATTTTGTAGTAAAGTTACTCCATGCTATCTTAACAGTTTTCAGAATTGGGAATTATTTTGCTGAGTTTATAACTAGCAAAAGGGAAAATCCATATTATATTAACAAAGCAGTTTTATTCTTTAATAAGATTCCTTACAAACAATACTAATCCTATGCAGTAAAGTTGTTAGAGGTCTTCATACGGATGTTAAAATAAATGAAAAATATGGTCCTGTATCTAAAATACTAAAATATACACTGCTACCTTAAAAACGCTACTATGATCCTAAAAATATTTCTAATGGTGACTGACTGGAGTAAGGTCAAACATATTAATGTCATAAGTAAAAAAAAAAAAAAATGGGAACCTCTAATTTATTATGCTTTTATAGAGTAGTCTATCATAATTTAAAGGGAGCAATCCTATCCATATTTTTCATGTACTGTGTAAAAATGTAATTGTTTTGATGAATGATTCTCAAGGTATCCATAAGTGTTATTGATTTTGCAGGAGGAGTGATGCAAAAGTGATTTTTCTGGGTCATTCAAAGCAACTAAATTTACACCAGAACATTTAAGTTTCATTTGTTTAAAAATATTAGAATAAAGTCAAGTGCAATAACTCAACAAGTTCCCCTTATTTATAAATATAAGTGAAAGTTTAAAATTGGAAAAACTTTTCCATCTGTAACCTTCAGATTTTTTTTTTCCCCAACAATGCCAAAACCCCTCCTCAGGGCATTTTAGATGAAAAGAAAAAAAATATCAAGCATTCCTTCTTCTATTGCAGAAAAGGGTTTTTTTGATAATTTTATGGAGGTGTATGTGTCTCAAAGCATGGTCACTCAGAAAAATTAATTACTTCAGTTATTACAAGCAGTGTAACCTTTCTACATTTGTTACATCTGTGGCTCAAATATTAAAGTTAATGTAGTCTGGGCTTGGAATAAACAGTTATTTGTAAGTGTAACTAGAAAAACATAATCTAGATTAAGAAACAAACATTGTCAGAAATGAGAGATATGGTCCTCCGAGGGAGTTAATCCTGAACATATGCTCTATTCTGTCTTTTCTCATATCATGGTTTAAGAGAAAAAATGCCTAAGAAGATATAAGGCACTGAGTTTTGACTTAACAGAAAAGAGACAAAAGTCAAGGACAAATCTCTATTCTTAAAACAGATGTGCATACAAATCCATGTATATTTCACTTGCAAAGCAAGGCTAAAATTAAAAGACCAGAGGACTTCAGCAGAATTGCTAAATGTTAATATTCTTCCCCTGAGAAAAGACAGTATATGTTTAGTATGCTATGTTGTCCCAGGACATAACCAAAAAGTCAACAGCTCAACTGAAATCAATGAATGAATTGAAGCCGCTGTTCAGCTGAAGTCAATTATAGCTACCAAAAATTCTCTCTAAAATGGGATGATAAGAAGAAATAATATATCCAAATTCTCTATTTTGCAGCTATTTTCCAAACTAAGAAAGTCACTAAGTCACAACAGCACTTATTTGTCAATTAGAGCTCGTCGTCATTTCACAGGATCGTTATCAAACTTAGTAAGATTTCAATGTTGTAGCGGACTTGGCAAGTGTGGATTAATCACCTACCCAAATGGGAGATTATATTTATGAGTCATCGTATTTTGAAAAAGAGCTTCATATTTATTTATTTATGCTCTTTTTAATTTTTTTTTGCTCATTAGTTTCCTTTGTTCATTTCCTAAGTAACAAGTTACACAAGGGTCATTTTAAACAGTTATTTGTTTATGTCCTTATTCCATTAAACAAATGGTAAATATTTATCATTCTTGCTTTTCACTAGGTAATGCTTTGGATACACAAGAATTATTATATTCTAGTCTTGGGACTTAAACATTATCTCCCTGCTGTCATTGACTATATTTAACTAACTCAGATTGCTTCAGAAAAATAATTGCAATTCCCAGCTATTAACTTCAGTTTCCAAAACCATTAACATAAAATCATAGTCCCAAAGTTAAACCTTTCTAATGTCCTTATAAAAGAGTTACACTTCACCCTGATACTGACTTATACTGTAGTATTTAAGAGGATTACAAAACTGTTTCACACAAGATCCCTCATGTATTTGGTTCTCACTTCCTCTGACCTCACCTAGATTTTTTGGGCTTTTTTTGCATTCAACATCCCCTTCAGCAAGTCAGATATCTCTGACAATTTACAAGTCCTTTCCAGAAGCCTTTTTTTTTGTTTTTTTTTTTGTTTTTGTTTGTTTGTTTGTTTGTTTTTTAATTATTATTATTA
>KL287904.1:4359-21513 GCA_000699545.1 Podiceps cristatus | reverse complement strand
GGTCTTTAAGGTCCCTTCCCACTCAAACCATCCTGTGATTCTACGATTCTATAATATGTGCAGGGTCTCAATTTCTCAAATAACTCCTGTATATTTATACACAGTTCTCATTTTCCTTCCATCTCTGTCCCAGTTGTCTGCAGATATCTTGCATTTATATTTCACCTTTCTCCTAAGTGTTTTGCAAAGCAAAACGCTTCGTAGGTACACAAAACATATGGAAGTGCGTGTGTATGTATATGTGTGTGTATATAATGGGAGATTGTGGCAGCCAGTACAGGAATGAAACAGTGTTTAGCTCCAGCCAGGATATAACAGATCTCTCCTGGCCTGTGCTTAATTTTTCTTTTTAACTGCAGCTGCTATTTTTACCTTCAGCTCCTCTCTGGATTGCCTTACATTTTGCTATTTAGAATTTCATGAGTCACTTATCGCCTGTGACCAGTCTGAGCTTGCTCTTCCCTCTGTGTGTTGATCCTTACTCTGACCTATAAGCGATGTGAAAATGCTTGTTCTTTCAAATACGCTTAGCTTTGTCTAAGGGGAAAGACGAGACACCTAAAGGTAATTTGTATCCCCGTCTCCGCTCCGGTCTGACGCGCCACTGTGCACCCTCTGCAGATTCCCTGCTACAATCGGAGAACGGGAACAGACTGACAAAATGGGGTAGGTGCTTTCAGCCTGGCTTGGCGCAGATTGACGGCCTTCTGGGCCAGTCTCTGAAGCCTGGGCATCAGGTGATGGTGCACCTAAGCAATGAGATGAACTGATATTGGGCAATTGCTTTGTGCTAGTTCCATGTGTTTTTCCAGAGGTTGCCGCTCTTGGCACCGGTCTGTAAGCTTGTGGATGCTGCTTTTCCGCTTCCAAGAAGGACCACTCGGCAAGTCACGCTGAGCAGGAGGTCCAGACTTGATAGCTCTGCCACTACTTTCCATGAGTTACAGCCATATTTTTCTGTCCTGATCTTCCCCTCGTGAAGCTGCCGCAGAATTCTTTATGGTGTTGTTTTGAAAAGCTACTAGAATTTGAGTGTGGTAATATAAACTGTTCGACTTCTGCTGTTAGCGAGCTGATGTTGCACAGCACCTCATGCCACCTCCGTGCGGTGAATGCCTCCGTGGTGAGCGCGCAGTGTTATATTTGTCTCGGTCGTCAGTGCTTTGAATGGGCTCCTACCCTCCAAATTTCATAACAAAAAAAAGAGAAATCCTTGCCTTTGCCAGTGAGAACTTACTGACCTGAGGGTGCTGGACAAGGTGCCCACCTCCAGGGTGGGCTGATCCTGTGCCCTTCAAATGGGGAACAGCCAGGTGCTGCACCAGTTGTCCCAGTCTACCCAGGGGAATAGGTACTAAGTTGAGGACTGGGGCAGAGCTCCTGCTCTCGTGCCCTCTCCCCCGTCTCCTACCACGGTTTCTCAACCTGTGGTGCGTGGCAAGCTCGTGATCAGTTACACCAGAAGGTAGTCCCTGAAATGAGTGCAACGTGGTTTATAGAATAAAAAATAAGTGCATGTTCCCTTGCAGGTTTGGGGGTGTTTGGGGAGGGGGAAGTAGTAAACATTAAATGTAAACAAATCTTGTCTGGCTGTTTGGCAATGCTGCACGAGCACTTGGGAGAATTTTTTCCATTAGGTGGATTGTCCAGTGATTAAAAAAAGTGGAGGGAAAACACCGCTCTTGACCTCTCTGTGCTGTACATGGGTTCTTTTGCGTGCTGATCTCTGTGCACGTAGTTCTGCCCCGAGCCTTGGGTGGTCACCCAAGCCACGGTGATTTGGTGTGGTATTTAAAACTCACTGCATCTTGCTTCAGCGAGACTGTAACCACCTTTCCACCTCACCAGCCAGGCAGTCTGAACGGTTTCCTGACTTGGCCTTAATCTCTCATTAAAAATAAAACTTTGAGGCTTGTTAGTCTCGCTGCACTGGAAAGTCGGGAGCGGTTATGTACACTTGTCCTGTCGGCTGTTTGGCACCACGGCGGTACACAGATACGAATCTGCTGTCACAGTTGTTCAGAGAAGTGTCCAGCTGGCCTGATTTTATGAGCAAAGAGAGCCGACACGTGGGTAAGCAGTGGTGAGTTTGGGATGGGTAAGCGGGTATAAACTAGCTCCACTCTGGCACGTTCCCCAGAGCCGGTGGGAAGTCCTCACTGGCGTGGTCAGGCTGTGCAGCTGGCTCCCCGCTGAGCAGGAAGACGGGAGGCTGGGATGTGCTGGCACGCTGGTTTTCCTCCTTCCCGGGCGCTTCAGCGAGGCTAGCACCACTAGCATCACTTTGAAGAGCTGTGCTGCAGGAAGAAATTCTCTTTTGGACACCTCTCACCTAACCTACCAGCTAAGCTGGCTGTACTTTGAGCTCAGATAAGCAACAGGCCACCTTTTGAAGTGCCCTTTGTTGGATTGCAGCCGGTTCCCGAGTTGGAGAAGAAGCACCAAGGGGTACAGAAAGCTCGCCGCTGCTGCGGGCCGGCTTTGTGCAGCTGGAGCTGTGGTAAGAGCGAGGAGGCAGTCTCCAGCCCAGGTTTCTGATCCCTCTTATCTCCAAGTTTTGCATCTGTTCTGCCTAAATAGTAGATGCGGGCTGGACCAAGGTGGGGGGCCCCTTTCTACATCGCAGTCCAGCCCTGTAGGCATAGCGATAGGGGAGCAATCAATGCGGAACAACCTCTTGCAGGAGCTTTCTGTCTAATGGCAGGACAATGAGAAGTGTCTTGGGAGTCCTCTGTGTTCCCCAAGTTATCCAGGTATATTTGGGTTCCACCTCTTGGAGGAGAACTTGCTGGCAGAGCGTGTTGGTTCTGGCAGTGCCTTCTAGCCGTTTCCTGGGAGCTTTAGTCTGCAGGTGTTCGAGAGACACGTTGTCGTCAACATAAGTCTGAAATTCCTCCCCGTTTTGCTCCCCTGGAGAGCAACGTTCAGCTGTCGTTCAGCCTCGGCGCGCAATCCTCGGGGTGACTGACCCCACTGCGAGTCAGTGCCCTGGGTGCTCAGACCCATCCGCGGTCGGGGCGTGAGCGCGGTGAGAACACTTCATTTCGTACTGGAATGCGTCCAGCTGCTGGAGCTTTATGAATGTTCCTGTGTTTGCAGCACCAAGGAAGATTGACAGCCTTTCAGTTAGCTGACTTTTAATGTAAAATGCACTTCTCTTCAAAGATTTTTGTCAACTCAAGGAGTGATTACTCCAGGGCTGTTGCTGAAATACCAGCGTTTTTGAAGGTCAGCATCTGCATATTGGTCTCGGCATCTTCCAGTATCGAAACAGATGTGCCTCTTTCTGTTGTGTAACTCCTGTGTGGATGTACAGGCTTTTTTCTGTTATCACCCAAAGGTTTTTTGTCCATACAGATTTTATGCACTCCTGCTTTACCATCAAAGGCAATCCTGGATCTTGACGTCTCCGTATGGAACGGGTGGACTGCAGCCACTCAGCTGCTCAAATTCCACCTAAGCATTGGCTTTTCCAGCATTCAGTGTGAATATTGGTTTAAAATATTAAATTAAGAGCTTACAGCTAGTCCAGCACACAGAATCACCACTGCTCAGGCTGTTGACCTCGACTTCATGCTCCAGGCCATGGTGAGAACCTAAAATCAAGAGGCTGTCCCTTGGCACTCTTCATGGAGTGCTCACCTGAAGTTCTGCCCAGTATGTTAACTGGGGTTGGATGGGTTCAAGACTACGGCAGTAAACCTGCCCCGGTGTTTGTGCTGGCTGAGGAGGTGTTTTTTTACTCCTGGCTTCCTCTTTAAATTAGAATTTCATTTTTACATGGATATTTATGCTTGCTTTGTCTTTTGTATTTCTAAAAGTAAATACAAAGCAAGTCAGTATTATTGGAGTAGTGTTACTTTATCACTGCAAGTGACTTTACATTTCAAATAAAGGAGGAGATAATAATTTGAGCTTATTTCTGAGTCAGGAAAAAGAAAGAGATGAACAGGGCTGCTCTTGGCCTGGGCAGTTTGTGTCTGTAGGAGAATGAGGCCGGAGGGGGGGACGGACCTTGAAGAGTTGCAAGAAAATGTGGCAACAATCTAGGAACGGGGGAGAGGGCGTTTGTGTCCTTTCTTGAAGAACAGCTGTTTCATTTGCAAAGCTAGAGACCAAGGGCAGCGTGAAAGAAGGGATTGTTCCTTGCCTGGCTGAACGCAAAGATGACAGAGAAGAATTACAAATCTCTAGCACGGGAGCTGCTTGAGCGGGCAACCTAATCTCGTCTCCCTGGGTATCGAGTGCAGCGTAAATGCTGAAGTATGCGAACGATGAGTTGACCGAAACCTTACAGGTGGGTTTGCAGCACAGCCTTGTCCAACGGCAGCGGGTGGCTGTGGTAGAAGGTGCTAGGAAATAGGTGAGATGATTGGAAAACCCAAATGAGAGAAGGCGGAGGGATGCTTGTGTCTGGCTGGGTTAAAGAGAGCTAGTCTGTGTCCCAGATAGCAGAACAAAGAGTGTTTAATTCAGCAGGTCTACACGTTACCCTCCTATTTTGTTACCTGGTGTCTTAGGATTATAGAACGGTCTGGGCTGGAAGGGACCCCAAGGATCACAGAGTTCCAACCCCCCTGCCACAGGCAGGGCCACCAGCCTCCAGGCCTGGACCTACACGAGGCTGCCCAGGGCCGCGTCCAACCTGGCCTTGAACACCTCCAGGCATGGGGCATCCACCCCCTCTCTGGGCAGCCTGTTCCAGCCCCTCACCACTCTCTCTGTAAAAAACTTCCCCCTAATATCTAATTTAAACCTTCCCTCCTTCAGCTTCAATCCATTCCCCCTTGTCCTGCCATTTTCTACCCTTTTAAAAAGTTGGTTCCTCTCCTGTTCATACGCTCCCTACATGTCTTCCCCCATCCTCTCCTCTATTTTGCTTTATTAGAAACTTAACTCTTCATTTTTCCTCCCACTAAGAGAGAGACAGGGTTTAGAATCAGGATCGGCGCTCGCTGTAGCTCTCCAGTGCCGACATAATGGATCCGTGACCTGATTTAAACTTGTGAGAGCTGCCATAACGTAAATATTTGATGGAATTACAGCTTCCCTTTTAAGACTGCTTCGTTTTTTTCAAGCTAAATCATGGCAAGGTATTCCTGAAAGACACTTGTTAGCGTGGAGTTGTTTATGCAGTTCTCAGCTCTTCTTTTAGAGATCGTTCTGGCTTCAGGCATCGTTTCAGGCTCGCGTTGTATTTATGCAAAATCCGAGCAGTACAAGTAAACATGAAATTATATTTGTGTCATAATACATGGAAAGAAAGGGAGTTAAATCCATATGTCAGCTCTTACCCCAGATGGGAACCATGCTGTCGCTCAAATTGCGATCGCTCCTTGTTTGGGCAGAGATGGTACATCAGCGCTACTGCGGTGTCTCGCGTAAAGGTGGTGAAGGCCGGGAGTTTGCCGAACGGTAAATGGTGACTGCTCTGAAGAGGAAACTTCTGTGTCTCTTTAGTGCTGGAAGGAGCTTTTTAAATGGATTGAGTCAATATCACAGGCCTGAATTTCTTACCCATTTTTATAAACATGGACCTTTGTCAGAAGAAATAGTTGCTGTTAGCGAAAGTAGCTTTCTGCTTCTTGCAGAAAGGCACGATTCCCATGTGGGCAGTGTTTGTAGGGCTTTACAGGCTGCAGGATGGTGCTACACAGGGGAAAGAAGGTTTTATTTTAAGTTGTGAAAAAAAACAGCGTTAAGATGTGGACGCAGTTCAACCTGCTACAGAAACAAGGGTTGCAGAGCCCTTTCTGGGCAGAGCCCAAAAGATTCAGCCAAGCCAGCAGATGTAGATAGGAATACTTGATCCATTTGGCAGTGAAATAACTGGAAAACACATTTTTTTCTCCCTGCTCTGTGTCCGTTCTGCGCTGGGGATGTGTCCCGCACCCAGGTATTTGGGTTCCTCCGACTGAAAGGAAGGGGAAGAGTTTGGAAGTTGGATTCTGCATCCGCTCACAGCCATCGTCTGAAACAATTAACTTTGCTTTTGGGGTGGACGTGCCGTGCTTCCGCACAGGCTATGGTGCCAAGCGTGGTGTGTTACAATTCCTTTGGTATCTTTCTTTATAAGCTCTATCTGTGGGAGAAGAGGGGAGTGTTTTTGAGATGCCATCTGTCTTGAACTCGAGGTTAAAGTAGGCAGCTGGGGAACCCAGCGTACCTCTAGCTGCTGTTATCAGATCCAATCTTTAAAGCATGAGACATCTTCTACCGTGATGTCGTAAGTCTTGAAACCATGGGATTGATTTTTTTTTTTAACAATTCCATTTGCAAGTCGGAACAAAAAAAGCACTATCAAATCTAGAAGCCTGAAATGTGGACAAAGCCATGATGAGCTTACTCAGACCTTGCGTCTGAGCTGTTTTCTTTTCTAAGAGCCCAGAGGTACCAAATGATGAATTAGTTGCTGTATTGATGCAAAACTTGAAGTATTAGCGCTCTGCACCAGTCTCTGCCCATGAATGGCTTACAAATGTAGATTAGTGTTGCGACTTCAAGTTCATAGATGATCTTTGTCGGGAGACATTTAAAAAAAAAAAAAAAGTCAAATGTTGAGCTTAAGTTTTGTGTTCAGTGTTTATTCAAAAGATCCTCGCAGCTTTTCAAAACACTTTGTCAGACGTGGGGGCTCGATTGTGCTGAGGAGCAGTTCTTTTCAAGATAATACTGAACCGCAAAACCTTTGCGGTACCGTTGTGCTGTAAGTGGAGGGTTTTGCTGAATTTCCAGGGAGTGGACGAGGACCCTAGGGTCAGAATACTGCCTGCGTATTTTAAAGGTTACATAGCTATATATAGCTAAGGCTGGGGGTTTTTGAAACTAGTTAGATGAGTCCTTTTTGAGTAAATTCCAGACTTCTCTTGTTAAAAGAAAAAAAAAAAAAAAAAAGTCTTTGGCTGTTTTCTGCTATTTACCAGTGTGTCTCTTTGCAGGATTCATGAATAAAATTTTCCATCCCAACATTGACGAAGCGTAAGTAAATCCCAAGTGTGTGGTTTGTCCAAGGATTTTGTCTAATTGTAACTGTGTTTTGGCTTCACAATAATACGCTGATGAGTTGAATAATGCTTTTGTCAAAGAGTCCAGAGTGGGGGATTTGATAGAAGTAGATGTTGCCGCAGGTTAACTTTCAGGAGTGGGTCAGACTGTGAGCGGGGCGGGAGAGCTGCCTGCTGCGGACTCTTGCAGATGTCTTTGCGCTGCAACATGCCTCACTTACAGAAAATTCAGGATTGCTGGTCCCCCTCAACGTTGGCATCGTGCCGGCTTTCTAGAAACAAGCTGTCGGCTAAACCATGGCTCCCTCTTTAGCTGAAGTTCACGTCTATATTAAAATTCTTCAAAACATAAGCTGTTTTGCCACATTTTTTTCAGTTAAGGTTGTTAAGGGGAGCCACCTATGCTTCAGTCTCTCCAGCAGAACCCCACACAGAGCAAATAATTTGGTAAAGGCTCCCATTTACTTTTTGTGCAGAGTATGAAGATTCACGTAGTTAAAGGTTGCCCCTCTATTAACCATGAGAAGGGTAAATCATAGCTTATCTGAAACCGTGGGGCAGAGGGAAGGGAGGGGGCAGATTATATTAAATCCCCAGAGTATTTTTGAGCGTGACTGTGTTTAATTCCATCCTTTCCATATGTTTCAGGTCAGGAACTGTATGTCTAGATGTAATCAATCAAACTTGGACAGCTCTCTACGGTGAGTTTGGCATTTCCCCGAAAGCCGATCACGTGAACATCCGTATTTGGTGTGTTAATATAACACAGCTTGCTGGAGACAGACGATCTAAGGCCAACTTTTTTTTTTTTTTTTTTAACTGAAGTTTTAGCCTCCTCACTGAGCCAAGATCACGTGAAAAATAAGATTTTCATGTGAAAATACTTTTTTAAGCTGTCTCCATGCCAGAGAGGCGAAAATATTCCATAAACCTCACAAAGGATCACTTGGTCTGTTGCTTGGTATTGTCTGGCAACTGCACAACAGTTTCAGACCACGATTCAGCACTGAAAGAGAGGAGTGAGTGTATCTAAAGTGAGACCTAGTTCCAAGTACCCCATCCACGTTTTGTACGTGCATTTGAGCTGGTACTCTTTGCGCGCAAGGCTATGATCCCACCTCTGCCGAAGATGACACCAGAAACTGTTCCTGTTTGTCATGGCAGCATCATTTCATTGTAGGCTGGAAGAAGGTGGTATTGCATCTGATGGCTGCACTGCTTGCTGCAGAATGTTTTGGGTGTGTCTGGCTATAACTGCCCTTTTTAGAGATATAAAAAGATCAGCTAGTAGCTGAAGACCCGTTAAAATAGCATTTAGGGAGAGCTGGAATTGTTAAAAGGAATACGGTTGAGCATCTGGTCTAGGTTGGCTGCATTTTAAAAATGTGAACTTCTTCAGATGTTGCAGTTACACTTTGTGGAAGAGTGCTCAGGGGAATGTGCACATCAAGTTCTTCATGTTCTTCCATGAAAAACTGATTTTACCTATGTAAGCTGAAGCTTTGAAGCAGTTGCTGGAGAAACGAGCTACTTCACTTTCCTCGCAAGCACGGTTTGTAAGGAAGTACCAGACTTGGTGAATCCTGGGTGGAAAATTGCTATAGCAACTTGTTGAACTTTACTCCTAATCAGAATGCCTGAAATCCTCATGTAGTAGATGCATGGTGTACACTTCAGACGGTTTCGTTGTGAGAGATCAGCTTAGCCGTGACCCGGGTGGTGTGTTGCTAATGGAGGAAGAGGATGCTCTTGTGTCCTGGGAGGATCTGATGAATTAAAGCGGTTTTAGCGAACCAGAGCCTCTGCCGGGGATGAACCCACATGGTTCAGTCGGCAGCAGGATCCAGCACAGCACATGCTGCTGTTCCAACCCGTAAACGCCACCTGCAGATCGGGGTGGAGGGGGTGACTGGGCAAAAGGAAATCGCCCCAGTGTAGCTGTGGTGCTGGTTTTGTGCTCTGGCAGCCTGGGCTCCGCTCTGGAAGCCGTGCGTGGATAGCCCCCGCCTGTTCCGCAGCACGCTCTCGCAGTCAGTCACAGTGGGGGTTCTGCGCTATTTCCACACCATTTCATAGGAGGGCTTTCTGTGAGAGGTTTCCTAATGAGTGCTGCCGTATTTTTGTCATTGTTACTGCTTGTAAATATAGAAAAAAAAAAAATTGGTGTTTGCTGTGCTTGCGATGTATTAATATCAGCAAGGGGGCAAAATCCTTCTCCATTTTTCCTTGCGATGTCAGCGATAGGTGTAAGGCAACCGGAAGGTATCAGGTGTGTGTTCTGGATGGAGCACCTTCCACAGCACCTGGTGAAACGTGGCATTAGAAAGTGGATCGCTTGACCGTCGTGTTCTGGCAAACTTCCCTTGCCTTGCTGTAGGATGCCTTGAGGATGCTGGGGTGACTGCATTCACTCTGCCCCTTCGCTCGGGAGTCATCAAACGCGGGAGTGCCTGCGTCACCTCTTCACTTCCAGTTCTTTGCCTCCAGTCAGGAGGTGGCCCATTTCTGAACGTGCAATGAGAAGAGGGAAATAATATCCCCTGGTGCCTCTCAGCATAGCTGTGGTGTTTGGAATGTCTCCCCTTTAAAGCGGAGCGCTCCTGCGCTGGCAGAGGCAATGGGTCAGATAATTCAAGGTGCAGCTAAGGTGGAAGAGAGCCAGAATGGCTACCGATAAATTCATGAGGACCTCGTGGTTAAACTCCCTCTGAAGGATCAGGTCCCTTGCACTATGGTTGGGCTTCCTGCATGTGTTCAACTACTTCCTGCTAAACCAATGCTGCTTTGGGGGATTTGAAAGGAGGAGGAAACTATGAAGGTCTCTTAAAGAAAAAAATAAAATCCCTGCAGTGTGTCCTGTGAGCCGTGGTGGCTTTCCAGAGCTCCTGCTTGCTCAGCTTACGTGAGAGTTTTAGTGGTCTGATGGCCACGAAGAGATACTTGATCTAATTCTGCTCCATGGAGAGACTTGACCCAAGAGCAAGTGGCTTCACAAACTGAAATCAACTTCTTGCTGATAGTGACTGAACCCAGTCCCAAGGAGGGCTAGTTGATTTACCAAGGACAAGCCACTACCTTGGCAGAAAGTATTCTTACAGAGCATTCTCGCTGGGTTTTGTGGGCCTTTTTCAGATTAGGATTCTTCTTCCAATTGCTGTTGTGCTTTGCCCTAGGAGCAGCTGGTGGCACCTGGCCGCTCAGCATGCCGTGCCAAACTTGGTCATGGCACCATGTGTGCTCGAAAGGGCTTTGTCACTGTCCTCTGCCACCATTGGAAGGGGCGACAGCTTCTATACTAGAAAGAGATTTCAGGGTAAAGCCACATAATTTTTTAGTGGTGTCCCTGTACAGCAGAGACCAGCCGATCGCTATCCATAGCGATCGATGTCATTAATTTTTTCCAGTTGGATGATGCAGTATCAGCTATAATGAACCCTGTGCTCCTGAGTATATCAAGCCATGGCCTTTCCTCCCGCTCGGCAGCGTTTATGCCGAATGGGCGACTGAAGTAGTCGTAGCGCAGCATCTTTACATCCTGGACGTGTTGACACAGGAGGGAAGAACTAGCAAAACCTTGACTCTCCTTTGATCCTCTTGAGCAAGATCTATTCTGAAGCGTGCCCGTTGACGGATTTGCAGAGGTGGTAACGTCAGGCAGCGGCAATGATCTGCCTGGACCTACTGCGCAGCTCTTCTGAGGCTGTATCTTGGGTGGTGAAGGAGTTAGAGCCTGGGTTTCTGTGGCTGCAGCCCAGAGCCAGGGTAACCGTTTGTGCTTGGAGACGCAAGTGCGTCTACTCCTACCTGCCCCCTCATTTTGATGGATCTTTTAGAAAGTTAAGGGCTCTGAGGTCCCTGTCCTCTGTCAGATCTGGTTGAATTTAGCAGCTCAAAGAGGCTTGACGATGGCTGGGCTCAGGAATGCTCATGCAGCCTTGGTCCTGTAAGAGGCAGGTTGAGGTGGTTAACTGCTCATGTGGTGGATCCCAGGGATTGGTGGGCTTCCCTTCTGACGGCTCCTCTTTGCTCCATGCTGGAAGGGACTGGTGATGCTCATCCACAGGCAGGATTTCTCTGCTGCTGGGAAAGAGAGACTCCCTTTAATTAGGGAGGAAAGGGGAATTCTGATAAAAGATGTGTAGAATGTTCACAAACAAAACCCAACAGAAAACCCCACGTAACAAATGCTGGTCTGCCTGTCTCAGCAGCTCTCCGGTGGCTAAAGCAAAACCTGGCACCTGGCCCTGCACTGGGGGTTTAATCTCTCCTCTGCGTGGGTGCATGTGGTCTTTCTGAAGCCCCCGAGGAGAAATGATGATGCGGGGCTTGTTTCTGAACACCCTCACCGCTGAAGTGTGGTACTTGTCGTCTTCGGGATGTGAGAAGAGGGTTTCGTGTACCCACAGTTACTCATCGGCACCCAAAGTATGTTTCCTGTTGTGGATTATTTAGTGACAGATGCCAACTGGCACCAAGGTGTTAATGTGAGCTCTTCACATTCTGCAAATTGTTTTGAGTTGGAGGAGGGACTTGTTGGTTGCTCTTTCTATTAACATAATCATCTAAAGCAATTTGGAAGATGCTTTATGCTTGAGATATGTCAATTTAGTCATGGAGCATAAGACATTTAAAGATGGTAATAGGAGGAGGCAGAAATAGGAAAACAATTAAGTGAGAGGTGAAGCACAGCACTGTTTGGTTTTCTTTTTTCCTTTTTTCCTTTTTTTTTTTTAGCCAGGGCTGAGCCTCAATGGGAAGCAAGACAATTGTGTCCTTCCGCTTCTTTGCTTAACCCACAGATACCTGTGTCTGCGTTGCTGGGATGTCGAGCAGCTTGCGCAGTTAGCCGAGGAGGTGCAGCATACCTCCAGCAGCAGTGGAAGCTCTTATCAGAGAGCTTGTGTACGCACTTTCCCCAGCGCCATCTCCTTTATTTTAACCTGTGCCCATATTTTCAGTGCCTTTACCCTTGAAGTTTTGTGCTGCAGTTTCAGTGCCAGTGCTTGCAGGATGATTAGTCGGACCGACTCTGGGTCTATGGGCGTGAACAACTCTTGTCTTTCACTTGCAGATCTCACCAATATATTTGAATCGTTCCTGCCCCAGCTGCTGGCCTATCCTAACCCTATAGATCCTCTAAATGGTGACGCTGCAGCCATGTACCTCCACCGACCAGAAGAGTACAAACAGAAAATTAAAGGTAAGGGTGTAAATAACGTACTGCGGAATGAGTAGCATGACTGTGATCCCACCTGGGGGAACGAGGACTGTCTTTGCTGCACGTGTGTGTGTGTCAGTGCCCCTTCCTTCCCAGTGCAGGGTCTCCCATCTTTTAAACGGGGGTAATCTGAAGTCAGGGGTGGGTGCGTTGCTGCTGTTTGAAAACCAAAGCTGGTGTATGCAGTATGCGGGACAGCGTTTTTAAATCATTAGCAGACCTTAAGCAGGGAAGTCTGGAAGCAAACTGGGTTAGGATTTGATAGGATTTTGAGAGATCGGAAAAATGATTAGGAAGAAAAAGTGTGCGACCAAAGAAGGGACGAGGACAAGTGCTAAACTTAAGTGGGAGCATCCAGTTGCACAATTACTGTTAGAAAGGGTCTTATTAGCAGTTCTGTGGAAAGTGATCTGAGAGCAGCAATCAAGGAATCGGTGATGCTGTTGCAGAAAGCACTTCTGTACTGTGACAGAGCGGGGATTTTCGGTAAATGCCAAGTAATCGTTCCTTGCTACTTCCTAGTTAAGCCGAGGCTTACTAGTGCTGTGCCTGGTTCCGAGACTGCCATTTAGCTGCAGACCAGCTAGTAATGTCTCGAAGGGCGTAGCAAGGGCAGATGGTCTCGAAGATGTGCCTTAAGAGGAGAGATGGAAAGAATTGAGGAGTTTAATTGAGAAGACCGAATGGGGTTATGGGCTTTGACGTGTCAAAGGTGCCTTCAGAGAGGAAGGGAACACTTTATCCTGTGATCAGCGTGAGCAGGATGTGGTCACAGGCGTGTAACTCAGCCGGGGGAGCCCAGGCTAAACATTAACAGTGACTGGCGAGGTTAGGTGAGGGCAGGTGAGCGCCGGCAGAGCCGGTGAGGGTGCTGGTGGGTCTGCTCTTGGGAGGGTTGGAAGGACGCGTCAGACAAGGCTGAGGGATAGTCAGTACCTCCTTGGCACCAGGGAAGGCTTCCAGTAAGGACTCTCAAATACTTTGAATAAGCCTGGCGATAGGACCATCCTAGCAAGCTAGTACCCGAGACACAAACTGAATTAGTTTTACAAACATAAGAAAAAAACCAAAAGATAAGAATTGCGCTTTAAATTTGCGCTCTGCCTGCCCCAGGATCGGCTGCATGCAGGCAGGAGCAGGGCACCATTTCCTGATGTGACCATCCTGTGGCAAAATCACGGACTTTATTTCTCCCCTGATCCGGTGAACGCAATCAGCATTTAATCCAGCAGTGGGAAATCTACAGCCTTTGTCCCAGATTTAATCTTCAACTAAGTTTTTAAGAGACTGTGACCACCTCTTTGGTTTGGTTTTGGTTGTGAGGGTGGTTTTTTTTTTTGGTTACTGAATAACCACTAGACTTGTTTGTCCACGGGAGTCTTGCCAGAAAGGTTTGCAGGGCCTGCTCAACAAGGAGAGCCTCCGTGAGCGGCACGATCTAATCGTCTTCCTCCCGGCGTGAGGTGGGGTAGCAGCTTTCCTAACGGAGCGTTGTGAAAGCTCCCTCCTGTTCAGAGAGCGTAGGTATCCCAGAAAGACGTGGGATTTGGTGGTGGAGTCCTTCCATCAGCTCTGCCGTGTCACTCTGGAGTGGTTAAACCTCGAGTCGCTTTGTTCTGATGCAAAATGACTCTTCATCAGCTGCAATTTTTGTTTGAGGGTGGAACTACAAATGAAGCCAAGCAAAGCTGTGATTTAAGTACCGAGTTACTCAGCCCACTTTGCTTGACTCCTCTGACAGCTGCATGACAGGATTGTAAGAATTACCCCGCAGATCTGGCCTGCTCAGTATCCTGAAGTCCGTTGCCTTTTTTTTTTTTTTTTGTATGAACGAGCTTCCAGGCAAAATGGTTTGTCAGATATAATTTCCAGGACCAACACAAGGGACAGAGAGAGAGTGTCCTCTCTGCTTCAATGAAACAGGGATTAAAAAAGATACACCCTGGAAAAAACCAAACTGATGCTTAGCCAACAGCAGGTGCTTCAAGGAAGACCTGAGGACATCCCTCAGGGAGGCTAAATGGAGAAGTCTGTTCCCTTGTTTCCATCCTGACAAGGGTCGGGAAGATGAAGTTTTTTAAGTACTTACTTTAAGTGGAAGGAGTTTTAAGCGCTTGCAACATGTCTCATGTTCCATATACCCAGGAGTCCTGCCTCTGCTGTCTCTTCCCAGGCTTGCGTGACAAGCATGAGATAGAGCTAAACACTGTCATTCCTCATATTGTAGCCTTTTTAAAAATAGCCTTGGACATGTTAAAATTGATGCAATGGATTGTAGCAGCTTCTCAGCTCTGGGAAACTCGGTAGTGCAAATACATAATTTATTGCTGTTTTTCTTCATTTTTTAGTTATGAGCGCATAGAACAGTTGTTTGACATAGTGGTAGTGAAGACATGGGCGTAGCCTTGGAGATGTGGCCTAAGGTTTGTTGTTCCTGTAGTTCTTGATAGGAGACCCAAGGAAGTAAAGATTTATCGTGAAACTTGAAAATGTCCATTAATATTACCAAATTGCAGCCGGAGACTGTGATTCTCAGCATTAGAGCCTTCAGGTAGGTGAAGTAATTCACAGGCCCAGAGCCAAGTGCTCCTTTAAGATCTCCCTGACAGTCCTTGGTGAGACGGCTTTCCTGATCGCTGACAGAGCACCGGAGGGTGGGCTACAGGTCCGCAAAAGTGGCTCAACATTTGCTTGAGTTGAGCTGTTGGGAGTTGGTGCGTAACTCCTGCGTGTGCTGCTTTTCTCTCTCCTCGGGAGATCCAATATGAAAACTTCTTTTGGGCGGTGGTAACAGCAGTGAGGGCACGGGGGGGCAGGTTGAGTGTTTGCTGGGTGCAGAGGACATCTCTGGGAGCCAGTTCTCCCATCCCACGTGTCAGCTCTGAAGTTCCAGTTGAGTCCTTTGAAACACCAGTATGGCTCACAGGCGCGTACCAGCCACGGGGTGTAACCACAGCTTGTTCTTATTGCTCCAGGGTTTAAAACCAGATGAATCAAAGCGACGTTCCCTGGTAGGAATGGGTGCATCAAGGCTTTCGCCTCTCAAACAGGCTTCTGTGGGAAGACGGTTTGTCACTATTCAGATGTTTCAGTTGTCTTCCCTGAAGAGACTTAAGATCCAAGTTCAGTGCAACAGTCGTCACAGCAGCTCCCTGGAAGTTTGAACTTTCCCAGATTAAACCTTCAGGAAAACCCAGCCCAGGGGCTTGGTAGCTTTCCTGGGTAGAAGATGGCATTTTAGGTTTGAAGTGCTTTAAGTTGTGTCTTCGCTTAGGTTCAGGCAGGCCTTTCCCAACAGTAAGAAACAGTGGCTTCCGTGTCGGAGTCCCCAGTGGCCCAGAGAGCACTTGAAGTAGTTGGTGAAGAAGCGCTGCTGACCTCCTGTCCTGCCATGGTCACTGGCTTTTGGCCACTGTGTCCGGGGACTCCTGAGGCACCTACAGCATTTGTTTAGGTGGATTCAGGGTAAGTGTAGAGGGAATCTATTTCCAAGGTTCCCAGTAAGGGGTTGCGTTCGTCATCTGAGCGCATCCAAAGTCTTACAGCCAAGGCACGTGGGTTCCCTTTGCTGGATTGTGCAAGGAGTAACAACTTATCTGGGTAAACACCCCTTTTCCAGGGGGGGATTAATTCTTGGAAGGCAATGGGAAGGGAGTAGGTGCTACAAGGATATGTCATGTGGGCATCGCGTCTGCTTAGCTCTGCTTGTCATCTATTGCCCACCCACCTTCCCATGCAAGTTCTCTGAAGACACGCTGCTTTTTGGGGGCCTGCTTTCTGTTAGTCCCTCTCGTCTTTAAACCATCAGGCTTGTCCCACCAATTCTTCTCACTTTGCAGCGTCCATCTCTTGGTAGGTAGTCCCTGCCCCAGGCTCTGAAATCCTGTTCTCCAGTACAGGCAGGGGATGTGATCGGGCAGAGCCTAGGCCCCGTGACGACACAGGCAAGCACCTTCCAAGAAGGGTTCTCAGCAGCCAGGACCTGAGGATGGAGCACGTTGGCGCTACGTGGGCTCCAGTAGCCCAAGGGCGATCTGAGACCTTGAGCGCTCTGTGCTCCCCGGTGTTTACATAGCTGCCTTTATCAGTTTTAAACAAGTTCTTGTAAAACAGATTTGAACAGCTGCTTCTGTAGGCCGAGTGAGCGGGTTAATATTGTATATTAAACAGTTGGCCTAAAGCTGTGTGCGTCGTTAGATGGAGAACCCGAAGCTCACTGGGCTCAGAAGCACCTTCCAGCCAGCCCTCAGAGCTTTTCCAGGGTGGAGCAGGTCTGCCAAGGCCACCAGCTGCTCCATCCTGGGAGCTCCTCCGTGACGTGTTGGCTTTGGGTTGCTCTGTCCGTACTGTACTCCTGAACCAGGAGTAGTAACATGTTTGGGCTGAGTGTCCCTGCATCAGCTCCAGAAATGCGGAAAAACCCCCAAATGATGGAGACTTCCTGCAGAGTATTTTCCCTTCCGGTAGGCTGAAGGCTGGAAGTGCAGAGGGGAGGAGGGATGGCTTTAGCTGCAGCCAGGCTCTGCAGAGCACAGCTTTTAAATCCCGTGTTGGAGCGCTTGGTTATCTGTTACTAGAGACACGTCCTCCCACAGCTGTGTCAGTGTGTCCTCCCACTGACATGGTATGGAGGAGAAAGCGGCCATCGTGCTCCTGGAGGAGAGATGCCCTGGGGCCTCAGCACAGGAGAGACCCGGAGCTGCTGGAGCGGGGCCAGGGGAGGGCACGGAGCTGGTCAGAGGCTGGAGCAGCTCTGCTGGGAAGGGGCTGGGAGAGCTGGGGGGGTTCAGCCTGGGGGAGAGAAGGCTGCGGGGAGACCTTCCAGCAGCCTCCCAGTGCCTGAAGGGGCTACAGGGAAGCTGGAGAGGGACTTTTGACAAGGGCCTGTGGGGATAGGACGGGGGGTGATGGCTTTAAACTGGAGGAGGGGAG
>KL287902.1:1576-20831 GCA_000699545.1 Podiceps cristatus | reverse complement strand
GGATTATGGAAAGTGTTCCCACGCTAATGTTAAATGTAGGTTTTTTGTTCTTCCCTAGGCTGGAGCTGGAGCTCTGGCAGGAACTCATGTGTAGTGAGTCCAAGTGAAGTTGGAAAGCTGACAGAGGTATGGAAATTGAGTTTATAATGAACTGAGGACCATGAACTGTCCCAGATTATGGAACAGAAATAGGATAAAAAGTTCAAAGAAAGTTTGTGGGAAGATTAAGATGATTGAGTTTATGTAGGCAGGAAAAGGAAAAGGAGCACAGATGTGGCAACATGCAATAAAAATGTTAATAAAGTAAGTTTTGACCAGTCTTTTTGGACGGCCTCTCATGTAACCCCGTGTAAGGTGCAATCCAATTAACATTCAACAGTAAAGACTTAAATTGGATAACAGGAAAAACTCTCTGCAGATTACTACTAACAGGCTGTCTGCAGTTACAGAATTCCTTTCTTAGTAGGTTATTAAGAATAGATTAGACAAATCAGCTGCTCCTTCCACATCATCTTTTGGGGGGAATATGGACTCTACTAGGAACAGGGGATTCATCAGCCCTCAAAGTAATCACACCAGGCTCTCTTTAGTACTCGGCAGAGAGAGACTGACACATCAGGCAAGGAACATTATCCACAGGACAAGTTGGAAGCGTTGTTCCCTCGGCTCACTTATTTATTCCCTTCAATTGACTCCCTTCAAGTGATGAAGTTGGTCAGCTTTAACCTAGAGATCCACTTTTTAGGTACTTAAACCCGAGCAACTCCCTCCCACCCAGCGTGCCTGGTATCCTTTCCTTGCCTTTCTGCTTTTCCTTGACACCAGCTTGTCTCTGATTAATCTTGGTCCTCTTATTCCCTCCTTTATGATCCTGCCAACTGCAATACAGAACGCTGTGCCACTTCTAGCTCCACCTTGGCCCCCACAGCATGCATCCTTTCCAAGCCTATCCAAATCCTGTCACGGCAACGAGAATTAAATTGATTAGTGAATCATTTGCTTCGTAAAACATTTGGTTGAAAAGCAAGACAAATCTGTGGAATCCTGACAGAATTACACACATCTCAATGAAGGTTAACATTTCAATGAGAATGTTAGTCTTCTTTTCAAGTTTCATCTATATTCATTTATTTTTTTTTCCTTTCTCTGATTCTTTTGTACAAATCAGTGTGCACATGGAACATGGTTAAGAATTCATCTTATTTCATTTACATGTGAGTTTCTCACCTTAGATTCCCTTTTTAGCTAATGAAAAGAGGCCAGAAAAATAATGCCATTTTTATCTCAGACATCTGTATTATCATTATATTATCTCTCTGTATAAGGGCCTGTTTCCCAAATCCTAGATCGAGGCTTATTTCCCAAGTCAGGAAAGTTCTCTGGATACTTTCATGCTTATTCAGGAACATACTTCAAATGAACTGAAGTTTTACTGACATCAGCTGTAGGAACCTATGTATATGCCCAATTATTTCACTCTCTGCCTTCTCAATCAAGACGTGTAAAATAATGGCAATCAAAATATTCAGAGTGTCACCATTAGGTTTCAGAGTTATTAATGTCTGGAAATTGTGCACAGTTATCACAGCGCTTCAAAGATAACTTTGGCTTGACTGAGGTACCTTCTGAAGAACTGCCCACGTAAGAGGGAAATTAATTCAAGGTTTGTGCTCAGCAACCCATCTCTTTATTAATTTACCTAAAAATTTAGGTGTCCCTACTACCTGCGCATACATATAGTATAGTATCTATTATAAGAAAATCCAGATTTTCTATCATGCTTCTCCAAAAACATAAAGAAAACTGATGTCATTGAAGCTGGAGGAGCTTTCTCAGCTAACTGGCCATTTGGCGTACTGCGATATTCGTGTAAATTTTCAATAAAACCATAGATGTATCTCACATGGATATCTCACATGGATATTTTTCAGCCAGAGAGGAAGGGCTGTGTATAACATTAAGCAATCTATGGAAGCCAGCTCTAAGCAGAAAATTAATTTAAAAAATAAATAAATCGAAAAAAATCACAATATATTCAAATAGTGCAAACCAGGACATGAATCAGTACCGGAGCAGGACTGTTTTGATTACACATATTTCTGCATGGACTCACAGAGGTAATTTTCAACCACCAAAACCGGTATGCAGATACCATGAAGAGCTGAAAACCTCTGCAGACAACGTAGAAAAGGAATAGGTAATAAGACTATTGTGTGACAGGACGTCTGCCAGTGACTTCTTTGGTCCTATTCTGTGCTGCTTAGCACAATACAATACCCTAAAACCCACTTTTTCTTTCCCAGAAGATTCAAGAGCATGACGAAATATGGTTGTCTCACAGTATGATGCTTTTAGGCAGAAGTATAACAAAACATTTAAGGAATATTAGGCAGCAGTAGACTTCACTAGTCTTAATCAGATGAGCACAACTCAGCGCTCACAGGCTCCAGTCCCTACACATTGGGGGAATTTCTGTGCTCTTTGAGTAAATTAGCGGGAAAAGAAACAATAAGAAATCAATATGCTTGGATAAAGCCATGCTGTGGTAGGGTTTCTTCGACATTTCCTTCTTGCATGTATTCAAAAACTGGAGGGCTACTGCAGAACAAAGTATCTGTGGATGGTTCGGCTGAAGTTCAATTCTTGAATTTTGCATTTGTATAATTGATTGTAAAACTTCATAATTCATGCTAAGTTGGTTATTTAAAGATGTCATCCAATCAGGGAATTAAAAAAAAAAAAAAACAAAAAAAACCCAAAAAAACAGTGCAATGCATTTAACTAGCTAAGATAGAGTGAATTAAAATCAAATATACAATTAATATATGAGTAAACCTCATGCAAGCTGAAAATAAGATGTACATATTTAAGGCACGATAATTAACCTTTGGAACAAATTACTGAGACTCATGGTAAATTCTTTTTCATTTGGGAGCTGCTAAATCAAGACTAAATGTCTTTCCAAAAGGAAATGTTCAGCTTGTAGTCATTAGGTGAGAAGCAGAATTATTGATGAAAATCCATATTCACTATTTTTCAGAAAGCCCAGTTAACATCTTAATAAGGATTAGTTTATTTGGATGACCCTTAACAATAGCAAGCAACATGATAGTAACCAAAAATATCATGAAAATGTTACTATTTTAATATAATATGCACTTACATGGTCAAACTATGATTTTACTGTTTATGTGCACCTTTTGAATTACAAGTGACGCAGCCTGAAATTACTGGAAGAAAATATGTCATTAAGGTCATTTACATATACTCAAAAAGGAACTTCGACATTTCTTCTTGCAAAGTATTTTGAGATTGCTTTCATAGCAATTTCCTCATAAAATGGTGAAATTTCAGTTGAGGTGGATATTCCACGTTCATTTGCTATGACTAGCCTTTAAATACATTACGGTACATAATGATAATAATGAAGTAGACAATACAAACACGAAACAATGAGCATTTGGAAACCTGACCTTGGCTGTATTTAAGTTATTTATACTTATGTGATATATATATTCCTATCGGGTATTGATCATAAAACCATAGAATCCTAGAATGGTTTGGGTTGGAAGGGACCCTAAAGATCATTTAGTTCCAACCCCCTGCCATGGGCAGGGACACCTCCCACCAGACCAGGCTGCTCAAAGCCCCGTCCAACCTGGCCTTGAACACTTCCAGGGATGGAGCATCCACAGCTGCTCTGGGCAGCCTGTGCCAGGGCCTCACCACCCTCAGAGGGAAGAAGTTCTTCCTTGTATCTGATCTATATCTCCCCTCTTTCAGTTTAAAGCCCTTCCCCCTTGTTCTGTCACTACAGGAAGTCCCTCTCCCCTTCAGGCACTGTCAGGCTGCTGGAAGGTCTCCCCGCAGCCTTCCCTTCCCCAGGCTGAACAGCCCCACTCTCCCAGCCTGTCCCACAGCAGAGCTGCTCCAGCCCTCGGATCATCTCCGGGGCCTCCTCTGGCCCCGCTCCCACAGCTCCGTGTCTCTCCTGTGCTGAGGCCCCAGAGCAGGAGGCAGCACTGCAGGGGGGTCTCCCCAGAGCGGGGCAGAGGGGCAGAACCCCCTCCCTCGATGCTGCCCACGCTGCTGGGGATGCAGCCCAGGGCACGGGTGGCTTTCTGGGCTGCCAGCGCACATTGCTGGGTCAGGCTTCTCATCCACCATCACCACCAAGTCCTCGTCAGGGCTGCTCTCAATCCATTCTCTGCCCAGCCTCTATTTGTGCTTGGGATTGATTTATTTCTTACATACTAGCTTTAAAAGAGTCAGAGCTAGCTTTTGGTCTTACTTCGTCTTATCCCTTTCTTAGTTGTCAATTTATTAAAGAATGAGACGAGATGATAAGTAAGAGAACTAAAAGACTGTAAGTACAATGAAATAGTCAAGGAACAAGGTGGCAAAGAGTAAAGATGTTTGATGAAAGGGTTAGAGAAATGACAGGCTCTGGGAAGCATAAATATTCCACATAAGCAGCAATAATGTGGTCAAGCTCTGTCAAAGTAAGGAGGTGGTAAAGGTTCACTGGAGAGGTAATAACTTTCCACTGGACACACTGGGACAGCAGGGCCTATGGGAAGAAAAAAATGTTGAGAGGCAAATTCCTACAGAAACCAAAACATTTTGCTTCATATAATAAATATCTCACCTGGCTCAGGATAATCCCTTCATGCTGCCATGGTTTCCAACCCAGCCAAGTTTACCCCTGAATTCCAGCCCTGAACTGCTCAGCGGTTTTTCAGTTTCTACTACGCTAACACCAATTAGTGAGCTACTACTGGTGCTCTCCTGAGCCAAAAATTGTCCTCTTAATTTATCTTCCAGTGGGCCTAAAATTGCATGGTTAGCTTGTGGTACAATTTTACTTGATAAGGGGGAGAAAAAAATTTAATTCCACTATTTAGTTCTGCCCAGAACAGATGTAGGAGCACTCCCAGAGCATATGGGTTAAATTAGTGCCTGCTGTGTCTCAGCACCGGCATTTGTCTGATTTAGTGACACTTGTTTTAAATAGTCAGAAGGGGGTCCAGGCAACTCTGGAGGTGATTTTCAGCTGGATTCATCCTAAACAGCAGTCTAATAAAATTCCATTTTTATGTTCAGTCTGTGCTGAGCTGCCACCAACTTTGGGTCACCAGAGGAGGCATCCCCTGAGATAAATCGTGCAGGTCACAAACTAGCTGCACAATGTCTTTTTGATGATAATATACTAAGCAGAGCTGACATTTAAATTAGCATCCCTGCACGTTTTCCAGCTAGATAATGATAGGAGTGAGACAGCTAACACCTGTGGCACCAGGAGGGATACAATTCCCAGGGAGCCGTGGCCAAAGGTTCTTCGTCATCCCAAACCATTTATGTTGCAACTGATTGAATATAGGCTCAAACAGTCAGAACTTGGCTGCCCTGGGATGTGTTGTGGGTTTACAAGCTTTGGTTTTATTCTTTGAGCCTTGTCCCTCCTGGGACTCAGTTGGTTTCACAGTGCTGAGGTCTTTGTGCTGGCCCTAATTCCCAGGAAAAAAAAAAGGGATGAAAAGAGGAGAGAGCAAATAAACGAACACACAAAATCTCTTTGCTTCTAAAGCACAGGAGAATAACTAAAAGAAAAGGTCGCTAGAAGGGCACACAGCAATAATTTCTGAGCACTGGCTTTTAGCAACACCTTCCTTAACAAAACGGCTCCCCTTCCCCTCTGCACCAAAATCAGCCCCAAGGTCTATTCAAGAGCTGAAAGCCAGGGCTTCCTCATGCCATAAATGGTAAAATCAATGCTATTACAAAAGAATTCTTTTTCCCCCAGCATTTTTTGATGGATTACAACTATGTGGTGGAGAAGTGGCTGCGTCTAATTGGAGAGACCGGTCGGGCATAACCCCAGCGCCTGCCCGACCCCTTCCAAGCACCGCGGGTGGATTAGCTGCACACCCCGCTGCAAGGTGAGGCATCGCGTCAGGATTATGGAGCTTCACACTGCATCAGTTTAAATGTGTTGTGAGGTACAGGAACTGCTTTGCCTTCTCCCAGCGCAGCGTGGCTCATAAATATTATTAGGTATAAAGTGGGACGAAATGAATCAGCACAAATCAGCCAACTTTACCATGCCCCAACATCTATACTGTAAAGAGGTGCCTGACCCTTCACCGCTGCCTGATTTAATTTGGAGCATATTGATGTTATTTATGGCCTAGCAGCTTTAACTCTCATCAGACACTAAAACAAGAATACCCATACGGAGAGTTTCACAATTCAGCTTCCACTGGCTGTAAATCAGCTTGTTCAGTGAGTCAAGAAATCTCCCAGAGATCGTTTCTGACTGCAGGAATCACCTTGCACAACCCTCCCCAGTAAAGAAGGGGTGTCATTTGGAGAGAATGCTTTCAAATCCATCTGCGGGCAAACCAAAAAGGTTGTCTTTTTTTTTTTTTTTTAAACCTGCATTTTGCATCTTCCTAGCTGCCATTTCACTGATCCTTCCCTCCAGCAAACCCTGAAGCTGAAAACCTGCTTAGTCTCTTTGTGCAACAGGCAGGGAGATGGCAGCAGCTGTCCAGTTTGAGAGAAAAAGCAGATTTCAGTCAACTCAAAGCAAGGATGAAAAGTGGAAAATTCTGTCGTCAGTGCGTGCGACCTGGCGCCAGGGAAAGCACATAAACATCAAAGCCAGATGGGTCAAAGCACCCAGCGCTGAGTCAATTATCATATTTTCTTAGATTTAAATCACACTTCAGACAGCCTAATTCCCTTTAAAAGTAATGGCATTTGAAACTGTGTCCTCGGATACTCCGCGCCCACGCTGCAGTAAGGCAGGCAGAGGGGTTTAGCAGTGGGGAGCAAGCTGCAGGGGAGCGGTGTCACCCACCCCCCTGTCTGCACATAACCCGTGCTGCTGCTGAATCACAGATTTCATTTTAACAGGGTAGACGTGTAAAAATATGCTCGTTTCTCTACAACAGCACAGTGCCTGGTATTTGAATGTTATTATGCTGATTTAGCATCCTGACCCTAAGCTGCTCCATGGCAGATTTAGTAAATATAGCAAAACTAAAAGAAGACTGTAATAAACCATTAAGTACAAATCGAATGGCTTGATTAATCACTGTGTAAGTGCAGTTTTATACAGCTGTCTGCTTCCCTGAATTACACTGGAATAAATCTGCTGCGGCAGATTTGACCCTTTGCTTCTGTGCTTTAGTTCCCTGCCTGCAAAAAAACCCAAGATAATACATTTCTCCAAGGCATAGGACTGTTGCAAAGATACCTAAACTTAAAATGGTGATTCTTACATATTAGCTTGACAATATGGGACTCAAAAGTATGCAAAGAGCTGCCAAAGAAAAAGTAAACAAGGAAGGAAGGAAGGAAGGAAGGAAGGAAGGAAGGAAGAAAGAAAGAAAGAAAGAAAGAAAGAAAGAAAGAAAGAAAGAAAGAAGAAACCACCCCACAACTCAGGCTTCAAGAAATGCTGCTGTTGACCTTGGGCTGAATGAGCATGGGAGCAAGGGTCAAAGCATGACATCTTATTTTAATTAAATGAAAGCAATCGGTCTCTCTGCTCAGAATAGATAGTGGGGAATACTGCAGCTTGCTGTAGGATGTTATTCCTAAGTAGGAGGCTGCTGTGGGACACATCCCTGCACCTGGAATTGCATTAACACAGCAGAGAGGTGTCTGGTTCAGCCCTGGTCTTACCAAGGGTGCCTGGTGGCTCTGTTTAAACTCAAGAGCTGATAGTCCAGATGTAAGAAATGCAGCAAATGTCCTCTCCTCATTCTGCATTTCAGATTTGATATCATGCTGGAAGTTTCCAGGTAAGATGGACACAGCTGGAAGGTACCGGTGCAGTAAGATGGGGAAGGAACAAGAGGAACTGGTCGTGCAGAAAGGGAACACAGATGATTCCCCCAAAACTTCTCTGGAGAGTGATGTCAGTAAAATATTTATGTGAGTAAGTCTTGCACAGATAGTTGAAGTCATGGAGTACACTGGTGATACAAAGCTGGAGAGCAGCATGAATACAAAGAGAATTGGAAAAATCACACAGGAATAACCACATGCCTTTGAAGCCTGTCAAAATAATAAAAAAAAGGATTATGCTCTGTAGCACAAAATGATCTCATGCATCTCGGGATGAAAAATGGGGATTTCTGTTCTACGGTGTGAGTTAGAAAGGTGTGAGTCACTCCTGGACTGAGACACCGGCCAGATGCAGCCATGGAGGAGGCAAACGTGACCTGCACCTACATCACTGTCGGTGACGGCTGAGCCCTCGCCTGGCGTGCTGGGGAGGATTCAGGTCATGTGCGTCAAAGAAAGAGGAAATCCAACAGGCAAAGGTGGAGAAAATATATTCTGGGGATTGATAGGATATTCAATTTCATGGGAAAAAAAAAAAAAAAAAAAAAAAAAAGGTGACCACTTCTCTTCAGTCTTGCAAAATGAAGTCTGAAAGGGCTGAAATTGCAAATATCTCCTTGGGGATAAACAGCAGGGGGGAAGGAAAGAACTACTTAAGTTAAAGGACAGACCTAGCAAAAGAGAAAGTGAGCATAAACTTCCCAGAAATAAATCCAGCCTGAAAATTAGAGGAAAACGCTTCTAGCAGCCAGAGCAGTGAAGTGCAGAAGCAGTATTCAGTCAGAGAAACAGGGAGGAAAACCCATCTGCTTTTAACGTAAAGCTTGATAGATAATGAAAATAAAGGAGTAGAATGGGTACACATCCATTTTTAAAGGGTGAGGAAAGGGGAAAGGGAAAGGAAAGAAGCTGGGGTACCTTCAGTTCTCAGAAGACTGAAAATATAAATACTCTCCTCCTTAAATAAATAGTTGAGCAGTTTGTAAATAATAATCAAATAATCTTCTTGGCAAATAAGAAAGAAGTGGGTGTCAGCCAGTATAGATTTCTTAAGAAGCCAAGTAAAGCAAATATAATCTCCCATTATGACAGGATATCGGGCCTGTGAAGAAGGGAGTAACAATAAATATCTTTTTTACTTAAGACTTTTGACAATACATTGTATGACATCCTTATAAACAACTGATGCAAGCCAGCTCAGCGAGAAACGATAGTAGAACTGGTGCAAAACTAGTTGAATAATCAGACACAGGAAGAAGTTGTCTAAGTTTTGCTGTTAAAGTGATGTACTGAGCAGTTTTCCACAGGGTTTGTAGTGGGTCCTCCAGTCTTCAGTGTTCTTATCGATGAATACCTCTCCCATTTTGTAGCTATTACAAGAGTGGAAAAACTGCTTTGTGAGACGGACAAATATGAGAAAATCAGTGTTGACAAGTGTAAAGTAAAAACCCTCAGTAAAAATCAAGCCAGACATATAAAGGATGGGATCCAACTGCTTAAACCATTGCTCCTCAGCAGAGTATCTCGGAGACTTTAGCAAATCCAACCAGAACACAAGTTAAACATGGCTAAAAAAGCCAAACACCATACTGAACTGTATGAAATGAGACACAAATCCTTTAGGGCCTCTTAACTGCTGAAAGGGCCTCAATTCTCTAGATTTGGGTGCCACACTTGAAAGATTAAATGTAGACAAGGGGAACTAGAGGAACCCATAGAGGCTTACAGATATGTCCCCTGGGAGAGGGATTGACAGATCTGGAGCTGTTCATAAGGAGAAAAGAGAGAGAAACAGCAAAGAAATTCTGCTACAAAGAGGATCATCAGTGCCTCTAACAGGGGAATGAGAATGAATCTTAAATTTTATCAAGAAACACAGGCGAGGCATTAGGATGAATAGTCTAATGATGGGTGAAGCATTTGAATTCATTATCTGGATAAAGCGTGAAATGTCTCTTACACTGGAGATATTTACACATAAACCAGAAAAATGTATGCCAGGAACAACATGAGTGGCTGATCCTGGTGAAAGATCGCATGACAGGATGAACAGTTTCTCAAAGTTTCTCTTTTTCTCTCTTTTCCAGGTTCTTCTGAAATGGCCTGTGTGATACAACTTCTCCATAGAATCATAGAATCCCTTGGTTGGAAAGGACCTTTAAGATCATCGAGTCCAACCGTGCCTGACCACCACTAAACCCTGTCCCTGAGCACCTCATCTGCCCGTCGGTTAAATCCCTGCAGGGATGGTGACTCCACCACCCCCCTTGGCAGCCCGTGCCAGTGTTCCAGCCTGTTCTTGAGAATATGTGGAACTAGATTTGAGGACCAAAGACCAAAATTCACTTTGACATATACAAATGCTGTTCATACACAGCCCTTACATATGTTGCACTGAACTAATGTGGCCTCTTAGTCTTGCAGGAGTATGCGACGGCTGTTCTGAAACCACAGGTTGGGGGGGGGGGTTATGTCATTTTGTAGGATTAATCAAAACTTGTTATTTCTCAGCACATTATTGTGGAAATTGTACATCAGGTGAAAGTACTTGTCAAAGGATTATGGTATTACAGAAAAACAATTGCTATGTCTCTTGGCTTATTAAATTTGCCCTAAGGAACATTTGGACTGTTTAGGAGTATGAAGACATTTATTTCTTTGGCACAACTTTGTTTCCAAGTCAAAGAGTAGTTTCTGGAGACTAGGTCAAACCAGAACTTTTATTTTTTTCCCTCCCAAACCAACCTCGACCATCTTATGAATGGAAATACACAGATAAATGAGTCTCCATACATAATTTAGAACATTTGCTTTAACACCGATGAATTCCAGGCTCATTTTTTCTCTGCTTCTGACTGAATGCTGATTATCTGATCTTTCTCATGTGAACAGGGTGTGATAGCTTTTGACCTGCCACAGGAGGAGCTGATTTATTGGAACACGGCTGCCTGTAGCCACGTATCCGTGCCTCACCACCCAGCTCCCCCATATCAGAGGTTCACTCTTTGCAGCAGTTGTGGGCAACAGCCCTCTATTGACTATGGGGATGCTTTTTGCAATAACCTAGTGCATCTCTGGTTCTCAAACTTTCTGAAAGGTGACAAATGCTGCCTGACTCCCTGCTGTCTCCATAGTCCTGTACCAGCAGGGGAAAGGCAATATCTTTTCAAAGCCTGCCATGTGAAGGGAAGGATTTGGAGCATCTTTTCCTTATTTACCTAATTCCCTTCCATCGCCTCCCTCCCAAATGCAATTCTCCGGTGTGACCTAAACAAGGAAACTCAAACAAACAGCTTCACAGTGGGACTATAACCTATTTAAGTCATTTTAAAGCCAGCAGATGTTTTATAGCCTAAGATTTTCATCACTGTGTCTTTACAGACCTCTGCTACTCAGCAGGAGCCTCAAAGTAGGCCAGGGGCTGCGGACAATTAAAACTTAAAACCTTTCATTACCAGTCACCAGGTCTCCAGGTCACTCCGATGCTTAAATGCACCTTCTGCCACTATTCTCTCAGGGCAGGTCAAACTGCGATGGACTATTCTTAAAGCCTCCAGAGCCAGCCAGCCGTGGCCTGCTGCCAATGGTCAATTCTTTTTGAGAAGACAGAAAGAAAATATCTAATCCCTTCAGTGACCTGTGGATCTGGTAAAACTTAGCAGAGCCCACCCTCTGTACCAGATCTGAGAGATGCTCCAGAAACTTGCATCTTGCCAATGCCTTTCCAGACCTACCAGTAATGCTGGGAGCATCAGTGGTTCTTTGGGATGTATCATCCTCCTCATTTCACAGATTTCACATGAATCCGTGTTGTCTTTCTAGCACTTCACGTGTTATAAATTGCAACACCAATTTCCAGGGTCACTCCTGGCATTTCATGGTGCATTGGCAGCTCTTACAGGGAAATTTTGAGTCTGGATGAAGGCCATTCACAAGGCTCAGGCCAAGCATTACTGAAGAAAGGACAGAATTATCCCAATCATTTTCCCTGCCGCTGGCATGCCACAGACAACGCAGTTTGTCTCACCAGCCTAGGATGATTTCCACATTCTGCATGAAGTGAAATGAGGAACAATTTACCCACCCAAACTCAAAATTCAGCTGAAGAAAAGCAGTCTCTTGGCTAAAGAGCTTGTTATTTCCTTCATTTTCCCATAACGGTTACTCTGTTGAGTATTCCTTTCATTTATCTTTGTTGTTGCCTCACTGCAGCATTACGAATTGCCGTGACCAGAGCCTGGCTCACAAATTTCTGTATGCGTCTTGCTGATTTTCTACAAGCGAAAGACTTGGTATAAGACAACTAACTTTATATGTGTTGTTAAAAATAGAGCTGAACTACCACATTTAGTTATGAATCCTAGAGCAAATGTCCACCAATGTTAGTATTTGGGCATGAGAAGTTTAATTGTTTCCTTTTTTGCTGTTTTTAGAGTTTCTCAGCTCATCAGAGATTAGCCACAGCTGGAGACAGAGGATGAACCCAATCTGCTGGTGGATTTCTAGACCTGAGATCAAGCACACAACTCTTTTGTGTTTCTCAGCACAAATCTTCATTAAACAATTGCCCTGTTAGAAGGCTGGAATGGGGTTTCTCCACCTTATGTTGACCTGGACAATCCGTGTGGGTTTTCTTTTTTTCTTTCTAGAATATTTACTCAATTAATTACCTCTAGAGTCTTTAGCAGCCTCATGCATGATCCCAGGACATAGCTAGATGCTGATCTTCCCCCGTATACTTGGACAGGTACATTAAAGTTGAAGCCTGACATCTCAAGTTTACTGTAGAGGACCAGAAAATGTTTAGTCACCTATGATAAGAGATCACAACTCAGCACTGTATGCTCACAGCCCAGGAAGCCACCCGTGCCCTGGGCTGCATCCCCAGCAGCGTGGGCAGCATCGAGGGAGGGGGTTCTGCCCCTCTGCCCCGCTCTGGGGAGACCCCCCTGCAGTGCTGCCTCCTGCTCTGGGGCCCCAGCACAGGAGAGACACGGAGCTGTGGGAGCGGGGCCAGAGGAGGCCCCGGAGATGATCCGAGGGCTGGAGCAGCTCTGCTGTGGGACAGGCGGGGAGAGTGGGGCTGTTCAGCCTGGGGAAGGGAAGGCTGCGGGGAGACCTGATTGCGGCCTGATAGTGCCTGAAGGGAGACTACAGGAAAGCTGGAGAGGGGCTTGTGACAAGGGCCTGTAGTGATGAGACAGGGAGGAATGGCCTTAAATTGAAAGAGGGGAGATTTAGATGAGCACTAAGGAAGAAATTCTTCCCTCTGAGGGTGGTGAGGCCCTGGCACAGGCTGCCCAGAGCAGCTGTGGATGCCCCATCCCTGGAAGGGTTCAAGGCCAGGTTGGACGGGGCTTTGAGCAGCCTGGGCTGGTGGGAGGGGTCTCTGCCCATGGCAGGGGGGTGGGACTAGATAATTTTTAAGGTCCCTTCCAACCCAAACCATTCTATGACTCTATGATCTGCCTAGAATATTAACATTTTTGGTCCATAAAATATTTGCTGTGATGACATGGGATGGATTCAATGGTCAAAATGTCCTTTCAAGGCCTAAATTCCTTATTGTCCTTCAACCTATTCATGGGATCAACGTTTGTGTCAACTGGTAAATGTAGGACATGGTTCTCAAGCTAAACTTCTTTGGGAAATTTGCTTTCTTAATGTTATATTGGAAAATTATAACACCAACTACCGTGAATGCTAGAATATGCTCAGGTAGGGTCACTCTTAAGGCTTGCAGTGCAGATGTGTGTAACTGGGGAAATAAAAGGAAGGAATAAAATTAACTTTGTATTCTGACCTGTTCTGGGCATTGTAAGCACTATCAGCACTTAACTTTTCTGTTCTCATTATCACAGAATCACTGAATGATTGAGGCTGGACGGGGCTTCTGGAGGTCATCTTGTCCAAACCCCTTGCTCAAGCAGGACCACCCAGAGAGTTGCCCATCATCTTGGGCGTATTTTCTGATCTAGTGGCTTCTGGCTTTGGGAGTTTTAACAGGGACATGCAATGGGTCATGGGCAAATAAGAGTTCAGCCAGATCAATGGCATCATATAACGATCTGCAAATCAGCTGAATGCAACTGGCTTCAGTATGTTGCCCACATGCAGAGAACACCGAAGTAAATCTTTTTGTTTGTCATGTCATAGTTAATATAAATACCAAATACTATTCATTTCAGTATTTCCTGGTACTCTGCAGCTGTCTAACTCTGTCATTTTATGTTCTAAACCAACTGATTCAGAATATATGAGTGGGTTTTTAGTAATGATCTGCCAAGTGTGAAATGATTGCACTGGTTGTTTAAATGAAAAAGGAATGACTATCATGACCCTATTCTTCATGCTTTAGCTCAGCCTCCTGCACTGCCTTTTCAATAGAGGAACGGAGCAGGTAACCAAGAGCAGTGGTGCTGTCTGTAATTTCTCCCCCAGGCTCCCCCCTGTTATTTGGATTTCAGTCCCTTGGTTTTAAAAGGTCACTTAGCAAAAAGAGAATGTCACATTATTCATTCCTCCCCACCTCCTTGCCCCATCCTGTCTCTCCTCCTTTTGGGGAGAAACACAGAAATTAGCAGCCAATGTCTGTTTAAAAAAGGTGCCTAAATCTAAAGTAGAACTATTGTCTTTCATTTTTCATTTATTATGGTCTTGTCTTGTGTTAGAGGGAGATTATTGCTACAAAGCAGGTATTATCAACCCATTCATCCCAGCCCTTTCCCAGGCATCTTCTGTACACTGCTGCAGTTGACCCTGTGTGCAATGGCTCTTGCACTGGGGCAAGCGTCACTAGGAGCCCTAACCTTTGCCAACTGAACGTGCCGTGGTCCATTGGCAAAATAATTCCCTTGGTTCTGGTCCTTAGTTTCCAGTCCATTCTAGGAAAAATGTCCAGGTTATCGAAAGCCCTGCCCAGCATACAAGAGATGCAGCCAAAGTATGGTGAGATAACTAGATACACTGGAAAAAGATGCTGGGTCTACTAGAGAAGTCCTTCCTCTTGCTAGAGTGAGAGACCAAATCTGATAGCCTGAGTGGGTACATCCTTATTGCCTTTGAATCACATCAGAGAATGCACCCTGGCTCCTGACCCAACTAGTGTTGTCTGGTTCATATCCGCACTGCTCACAGTAGCACCATCCGGAGCAGACTGGCTATGTCCACACTTCATCTAGGATCCCTTCTGAGCCCGATGTGGTGTCCCTGTAGTGCTGATCCATAATTACTATTTACCTTTCATCTCAAAGTGCCCAAAAAATAACCTCTGGGTTCACAGTGGAGATTTCATAACAGAGCGTCAGTCAAGATTGCATGTTCCTGCTCCAGGACACAACAGGAGCGTGTTTATGGAGAGGGAACAAGGCCATGCTGGGACAGCGGTGGAGAACTGCCTCAGGCGGAAGGAGCCAAACTGATGTGATCTGTGCCTACGCTGCATGTGTGGTAGGCACAAGATGTTGTACTTGTTTTTAAATAATGTTTCTGTTACTACACTGCGGTCAGGAGCTACAGGAGAGAGAAAACCGTATGGTCCTGCTATTCTTTGTGCTTGGTACTCTCTAATAGAATTAGCACATCTATATTACTAAAAGCCAACGTATCTGTGGCAGCACATCAGAACAATTTTGTACTTTTTGGTCATCTCGTGCTTCAAGGTTATTAGCTTATTTAATATCTTTTAGCAACCAGTATCATTCAGTGAGCAAGGATGCTTGTATTTTAAGCTAGTTGCATTGTTTCTTTGCTATATAGTCTAAGCTTTAATATGCTCACTCAGAGAGACTCTGGTTGGAGATAAATCAGGAAATGCTTCCAGAAAAAACCTGTCATTTCTGCTTACTTGTCATTGGTTCTTTATTGTAATCCTTATTTGTTGCAGTTCCCTGCAGCAATTTCTTTACCGGGATTGCTTTCTGGTGAACTTTTTCCAATGAACTTCAGCTGCCACAGAAATCCCTCATCACATCTGCATTCCTGTGTCATCTGCACCCTTCTCTCCCAAAGCTGACGGGAGAGTGAGGGCTCTAAATTTTGTCTGGTTTTCATCCATTCCTGTTCTCTTGTCGGTACAGTGCAGGGAAATGCACAAATTGTACATTCTGCACAAATAATGCGGTGCCCAGTCCAAAGCCTGTTAACTGAAAGGAAAGTCTTATCAGTTTTAATGGACCTGCTCCTTATTCCACAAAGAATCAGCTCTGATCTTCACTAATGCTGACTTCAGTGGAAATAAATCAATGTGCAACAGCAGAGGATCTCGATTTTAAAGAAAATGGTTTGTGAACAGGGCACTGCCTCTGTCTGTCCACCACATATAACTCGACCGCGATGCTGGCAGAACCTTGTGCCTGCTGTCTCCAAAAGCAAAAAGGAGAGCTGCACTGCAGCCAGGACAGACAAACAGCAAAGGTGGGGTGGTGAATGTGCCAAGGCAGGAGAGATGGATACAGCTCCAGCACTTATGTCCACAGCAGTTATTGCTATTCCTTCGGAGCAATAGGTGCATATAACCCGCCTTTTCGGATCAGGTTTTAGGCTGAAGGGAAGTCAGCCTCTGCATAAGTGGAGATCTTCTAAGTTCATTGGGAGTACGAGACATATCCCCAAAGAAGATTTGTCTTCTTTAAGAGTCCAGTTCCACGGCCGCTTTATTCCTCCCAAGGCACTGGGTGCTGGGGAAACGATTGTTTCAACAGTCCTCTGCCTCGGCCAGTTATTTCTTCTTCTTTCTTTTTGTCATTGCTAGATTTTCTTTGACTGCTCAACACCCAAGAAACTGAGCTGGCAGAAACCAAACTAAAAAACCCTAAAAAAAACCCAACAAAACAGACAAAAAAAAAACCTCATCAGGGTAATTGTCTGCCAGCTCTATTCCCTGTCCAGATTCCTCTGAAAATGAGCTTTAGCGTGGGGAGCGAGCAGGACTGTACAGCCAAAGGGAGAGGGGGGAATAGGATTGCTTGTTTTCTGCAAGAGCTGAGACTGATGTATCAAGGAGACTGTAAAACAGCATCCCACAGCAGATGAGATAAATCCCCCTCTGGAAACACTTTCTCTCTAACGACTACAGAGGAAGCCCACACAGACTGTTTCAGCTTGAACAATTAAATCTTCAATGCCTATAGCGAGGTGAAATGAATTCCACACACGAGAAAGATTTCCAGGGCAGAGAAGCACATACACATCAGAGCTGTGCCAAGCCACTACTTCAGACTGCACATAACCCAAAAAACTAAGCCAGCTGATCCCCTCCATTTTGTTTCATAATTTGGGGGGCTGGACCAGCTAAAACCAGCAAGCTTCCTCCTGAACATAAAATAACCCTCATAATTGCAACAGCTCCAGTTTGGACCAGTTGGGAGTGATGGAGGGCTGCGAATCCAATGTGTCTCTGTTCAGATCTATGGAAAAGTTGGTGTGAAAGATAGGCTTTATTAGAGTGGCAAGAAAACAGGCAGATTATTAAAAAAAAAAAAAATAAACCCCCAAAACAAACAACAAAAAAACCCACCCTACTTTTTTCTCCTGAGTTTTCCCCTTCTCGCTGGACTCTATGTAAGGAGCTGTTCACTCTGAACCAGAGGCAAAGCTCAGTCTGCCAGAAGACCTTCTGCCTGCTATGTCCATGGAGACATAGAAGAAACATCACCAGAATAGGAATGATATTGCTACAAAGGCTTTCAGCTTTTCCTTCCAAAGTAAATGCATGCCTGCTTTTGGAACCTAGCAGAAAAGTACAAAAGTGTTTTAAGGGTCTTACGTGAACAAGCAGAGACCAGGAACTTCCATATCAGCAAATAGGGATCCTCAGAGATCTGAGAGATGGTTTGGTTTGGTTTGTTTCGGTTTTTTTATCATTATCCTGTTATGAATCATAGAATAGAATCATAGAAAGGTCTGGGTTGGAAGGGACCCCAAGGATCACAGAGTTCCAACCCCCCTGCCACAGGCAGGGACACCAACCTCCAGGCCTGGACCTACACGAGGTTGCCCAGGGCCCCGTCCAACCTGGCCTTGAACACCTCCAGGCATGGGGCATCCACCACCTCTCTGGGCAGCCTGTTCCAGCACCTCACCACCCTCTCTGTAAAAAACTTCCCCCTAATATCTAATTTAAATCTTCCCTCCTTCAGCTTCAATCCATTCCCCCTTGTCCTGCCATTTTCTACCCTTTTAAAAAGTTGATCCCCCTCCTGTTTGTACACTCAATTCCTGTTCAGAGAACAATTCCTGTTCCTGTTGCAGAGATGCAACTCCCTCTCCCCATCCCCTTGACTGAAAGTCTCATGGGTCCTAACATGGGGATATAACCAGCAACTGGCGTAGCAATCTATTAGATAACTTAGAGGACTAAATCTGCTGAAGAGTTTAGTGTTGAGGGTCTTGACTAAGGAGAGCAGAGGGAGGAGAAGCAGACATAAATCAAGAGATGTACTCATCTCTCAACTCAGGCTACGACCAAGCTGTTTAACTGCAACAGCTTATAGCGTGAATTTTTTTGCAGGTAACACCATGTCCAGAAACTGATCCAGAGGTTGCTCCGTTAGCCATGCAACCTTGCTGACCACCTGGGCTTCAACATCCTAAACCAGAATCCAAGTCCATAGACACACATCTCACCTCTCAGCCCACAGGTTCACAGGGACCAGCACACATATAAAATACACAGATCAAAGGAATAACCCTCAGCAATTTTCCTGTACTTTCCTTCCCTTGGCCCCTAAATCCTTTCCTGTTGAAAGGCATTTTAAGCCTTGTGCCTTATCCCGACACTTTGGCCCATCAGCTTCATGCCTCCTGAGGTGTATGTGATGTCCTTTCATTCCCCTTAGCCAAAGCTGGTTTATTTTCTAGGAATTCTAGTTATTTACAAGTATTTCAAAAATAATTTTAAAAGAAGGAGAAAATAAGCAAACTGTTTAACCTTTTTTCTGGAAAATTGACACTAGGAAATTGACACTAGAAATTCACACTTTTTTCAGGAAAATTGCCATTTCTAGGGGAAAAGTCACTGGAATAGAGTACTAGAAATCATGAAATAAGCTTGGATGCTGAAACAGGAACAATTAATCTCAGGATTTGCAATTTAGGATTGATTTAGAGGTGCCTGACTTTAAAAACATGCTCATAGGACGTGTGCTCAAGGCTGAGACAGCATAACATATTTCTTAATAACTTGGGGTTATCAAAGGGCAGCTTGAGGAAATTCAGACTGGGCCTAGTCAAGACTAGGTACTCCGAGTGCAGTGACTTAGCGCCGTCCTAACAGATGGCAACGCTGCAAATGCGCTGAAGAGGAAGGTGGTACACTGAAGAAAGGGGGCTGGGAAAAGGAGAGGTGAAAATGACTTTTTTAATGGGGAATTCAACTTAGCCCCAAACATCCATGTTG
>KL287900.1:29325-45319 GCA_000699545.1 Podiceps cristatus | reverse complement strand
CGGTGGCACCGGCCCTGCCTTCTCTTCAGCGTGAATTTTGGATGAGTGAGAATCAACAGCTCCAACATTATTTCCATAAAGTGCACCTCAGAGGAAACAGGATTCAAATCCCAGGCAAAAGCCTGCTGCTCGGATGTTTTTCTTCTGGGATTCTGACTTTCCAATTCAGCATGACTTAATGGAAGAATAATTTAAAAGAACCAGCCAGCAATTGTTGCTTTGTCTTAATTAGAGCGTGTCATGCCTTCGGTCAAACTGTGGTCTCCACAGCAGCAAAAGCATTGCCAGCAGCTGAGAAACCCCAACCTCCTACGGCTTCCCGGGCCGCTCTCCACCCGCGTTTCCTGCAAACCAAACATACCGAGCTGCCACGCGCATTTCAGTAACATCTCGGCTGCTGGAAAAAGCACACGTTGGGTAGGAAATGAAAGCTGAGGAGCTCAGACAACAAACAGAGTGAGTGAATTTCCACTGGTCAGGCACAAGTCATAGAATCACAGAAGGGTTTGGGTTGAAGGGGCCTTAAAGATAATCTGGTTCCACCCCCTGCCATGGAAGGGCAGGGACACCTCCCGCCAGCCCAGGCTGCTCACAGCCCCGTCCAGCCGGGCCTTGGGCACTGCCAGGGCTGGGGCAGCCACAGCTGCTCTGGGCAGCCTGGGCCAGGGCCTCACCACCCTCATGGGGAAGGATTTCTTCCTAATATCCAGTCTAAATCTACACCCTTCCAGTTCAAAGCCATTCCCCCTCGTCCTATCACTCCATGCCCTTCTCAAAAGCCCCTGCCCAGCTTTCCCGCAGCCACCCTTCAGGTACTGGAAAGCCACTAGAAGGTCTCCCCGGAGCCTCCTCTTCTCCGGGAGGAACAAGCCCAACTCCCTCAGCCTGTCAAGTCTTCTGGAGATGCCTTCATTACCTGCCTACAGACTTTGGCACGTGGAGGAGGGTTTCTCTCTAGAAATTACCCAGGCCGGACTTCAGGGCAGGACGAGGGCACCAAGGGCCCCGGGGAAGGCACCCTGCCCCCCCGTTCCTCGCGTTCATCACCACGGACTGACCTTGCTCCACCACCTGTGCCATTCCCGGCGCTCAAGGGCTCTCCTGTTGCCGTCTCCAGCAGCTTTCACACACCAAATCCTCCGCGCTGGCTTTGCGAGACATCCCTTTCTGCAGAGACTTTTTCTGGCACTCGTTGCTCTTTGTCTACAACTTGCCTCTGTTGTTTTCTCTGGGTTTGCTCATATTTTGGGCTTTTCTTTTTCCTCACTTCCTCTGTGACCTATCTTCTCTCAGTTCTCAGTAGCACCATCACTGCTCCTGCATGTGCACCAAAATCAGAGCCCAAGTGTTCAACGCAGCTCTCGCAATGACGTGGTGGTCAGACCCCTCCATGCCCTCGGCTCCCACAGATGCACCAAGGGATTTTCTCAGAACAGCCTTGCTCTGTCTTCTGTTCGTGGTAAGCGTTCTGCAGCGTGATAACTGCGCGGTAAGTTGCATCTGGTCCGTTATCAGGAAGGTTAAAAGCAGCCGTCGTTGCAAGAGCAAGACTGCGTGCAGCCGGCAGCTGTAGCTGGGGACGGGAGCAATCCCTTCCCCTTTCCCGGCACGCGCCAACATGCAATTCCGTAGCTCCGCGGTGCCTCATAACAACGTTGTTCTCGGCGTGAGCTCCACGTGGCTCTTCACAACCTGTTTCTAAAAACTCCCCTTCCAAAATCAGCCTTTCCGTGAGTGTCTGCTTATATAGCAGAAACACTTTCCATCCTGCAAAGCCTAATTTTACAAATACAAAAAAAAGCCTTAACTCTAAATGCGGATTTGGCTCTGAGGAAATAGCAAGCTGAGCAAATGCAGGCTTCTGTTTTAAACAGAACCAAGACTTCTGCCAGTACGCAGCCAAGACCTTTTCTACTTGAACACATATGGTGATAATCCTACTTACAACTTGTAGCCACATCGCGATGGGAGTTTCTCTCCGAGATTCTACCAGTCCTTTGGGGAGCAGACCTCTTCCTAAGGAACAGCACCACTGACTTCAAAACACAGGGCAAATCTGCAGGTGTTGGTCTATGTGACCAAGAATACCACAAGCCGGACTGGAATCTATCGCCCAGCACATGGACACTATGTGCTACGAGAAACCTGAAGAGCAAAACATGGGCAGCATGACGCAAATGTTCTAATTTATTAAAAAAAGACACATAATTTTTGGACTGGTCGGTCTAAAGAGTAAGCGAGGCCGTTGGTACAACCGTGCCACCGCAGCTCAGTTGTTTCAAGGTGTCACCGAGAGCTTTTGCATTGCAGTTTGTGACTTTTCTTGGTTTTCTATTTAACTTTTGCATGTATTCTAGGCACTGACAACATAGTAAGTCTTGCCGAATTACACTTGAAAGTAAACAATGAGCAAAGACTGAGTATTAGAAGCAGCCGTTCTCTCTCGAGTTGTCCGGCAGAGCTACACCTGTACTGTTTCCGACTTCTGAGGGAACGTTAGTGGAGGGCAAACAGAACTGACATGAACCGAGCAGAAAACAGGCAAGCGCTGTGCTTTCTTCTGACACGGGACCTCTCTTATTTTGCCGTTAGCTTCTTCAGGAACAGGCACAGCTGTGCTATGTGCTGGGGGTTTATGAGCTTCACAAACGGGTGAGCAGGTTTTCACCACTAAACTCGTTTTTTTGCTCACAATCTGAACACAGATCCTGAGGGATAAAAGGTTGGTGTGTGTCTTAAAAAAAAGATGGGCTCCACATCAGTGGAAGTAAGCATCGCCGGTCTTCTGGGAAGTAAGGGGATACAGAGCCCGGTAAAGCCAAATCTGGGCCTGGAACAAGCAGCTGCACGGTCAGGCACCGCATCCTGACGTGGCAAGAGGGGTGACAACTGCCTGAGCTGCTCAGCTGCCCTCTTCCCTTCGGCTGCGGAAGAATCTTGCTGGTTTGCCCACAGCCCCAGAGCCAAGCCCTAGGCAAGGTCTTCAAGTCAGATCCAGCTAAAAACTGCAGTAGGTGGAGATTAAAAATCAGCCCTGGGTGTACTTTTAGGCTTACTGCCAACAGGCTTTTTTTGCACATACATTTTCTCCAGTAAAACCTGCTGCCTTCCTCAGCCAAAACCCATCCCTTCTACTGTGCCAGAAAAAACCTGGAGATTCATGGGCTGAAAACTTCCAAGAGCGAGTGTGACCCTGAAGGTGAGGGGTTAAGAGCACTCACTAGGCTGGAGGAGATTTCCATTCCCGTCCACGAAATGAAAATCTCGCATCTGCTGCCGATACTCCGATCGGCACCCGGGAGCCTGCCCCAGGGCCGTAGGAGCTCGGCTCCGCAGCGCTGCTTTCCCTCACGTGTGGTTCTCTTTGTACATCTCACCCGCTATGAAGAAGTAGGCTTTTCCTCCTCTAACCCCCATGACGTGTAGCGCTCAACGGACTATTCGCGGCAGAAGACGGCAGAGTTTACTCCGTAACATGTTACCACTTTTTCTAGGATCTGGTTCCTTCTACCTCAAGGGACCTGTTCAAAAACTTGAACACTTCTTTTACCGACTTTTACATCCCAATAACCATGTTTAAGGTACTATTATCCAGTGTAAGATTATGTGCAATTACCTCCTTCTCATGTAATTTTGTTCTCCAGAATTACCACTCCCCTTTCATTTGTTACAAGGAATATTTTATACACCTTTATGAATTCATCCAACTATGCAGCAGATCAGAACACATAATTTCATCACACTTACTTAAGTGCCTTTTAAACATAATTAGAAAATTGGTGCAAGTCAGACTAAGCTGCAGTGAAGTTTTCTCCTTTCCTACCCGTTTTTCTTCCCAGCAAACCTCAAGGAGCAGCTCTCCCCGATGTGGGCTCCCGTCGGGCCCAGGGCCCCGTTCCTAGCCGGCTCTCCGGTGTTAGCGTGGTGACCGTCCTCCTCCCAGTGTCGCGGTCACGGCACGTGCGATCCGCCGTCTCCTCCTGCTGCCAAGCACACCTTCCCCGACCAGGTACAGCGGGAACGCTTTTAAAGATCAAAACATCCTGTGTACGTTCTTCCACGGCTGTGGCATCTTGCCATCATGAAGTGCCACCTAATGAATCTTACAGAGCCGTGTAGGGGGTGGTTTTTGTTGTTGTTATAATTAACTTAATTCCTTTGTTCTTTTTGTTGAGCTCACAGTTTTCTTAACGTAAGCATTAAGTAGCCATAATAACAGCCACATTGATGTTACTCCGTGATTATGGCAACATACCTCGGAGCAGAATTTAGTCCCTCTTACAAAGAACCTTAAATTAACTATATGGCCTACAATTAATGAGCTTATTAGACAGATGAGACGGCGTCTCGGTTTCATGCAAAAGAGAGAGAATGCTTTTTGCTTTGGCAGGACAAGCACCTACTTCAATTGCCTTGGCACATTTTTGAAGGAAGCAGAGCATCTGTGGCTTCACCCTCCTCTAAAGCAGAGTATTGGATTTGCTGCCTTGAGAAATCTAGGTCTAACGCTGTATGATAAGTTCTTGTTTTCCCGTGATTAGAGTTTAATCACCGTTCCCTGTTTCGCCACTTGTGAGTCAAGCTGGTAAATCTGTTGTTTCTCTTCTTGCATTGGTTCACATTCTCCCGTGTACTGAGCAGCTTCTAAGTGTCCACACAGCACTGAAGCTGAAGTAACTCCATCCTGAGCCATAAAAGTGCCCCATCGTCGCAGGTAAAGGTGGCCATCCATGTGGCTGCTGCCCTCCCGCAAGCACGCATCCTCCGTGCTTTTAAATTCCCTGCGGCTGAGCACGGGCCGTCAGGTACCATCCCCGGTTCTCAGCGCTGGGAGAAGGCGGCTGCGTCCGGAGAGCCCTCCGCCCATCGCGTGCACCCTCAGCCCAAGCTCCGACTCTACAGGCAACCTCACCTAGCAAGGGGTAACCGCTGATCTGTCACACGGGTTTTGCAGTACTTCTCCTGGAGTTTGCTTGTCCGGTTACAGGGATGCAGCTGTACTTTGGACCTTCCTGTTATCTCCCTTGTCTCATCAAAATAAATTCGTTTTTCCCCTCTCCTCCCACTACAACTTTATAACTTGAACAAAGGACAGTAAATCTACTGTAACAAATAGGATTAAATGGTTTGTCTGCTGCAATATCTAATTTTTAAAGATGCCAGTCATTCCTCTTCTGATGATCCTTGGACTTCAGCAGCTGAGATCTTCACAAAGTTATCAGGCCCAAGCACTGAGAGACGTCTCAGCAAAGTTCACTCGCATGCTGCTCATCTCAAGGTCAGCATTCCTCCATTTTCACTGAGCCTCGTTATAATTCCAAATGGGCATTTTCTTAGGAAAAGTTTCCTTTCTGGAAATTACAGGAAGACACAACTGGCGTTTCTCTAGAGGACCACAAACAAAACCTGCCGACTTTCCTGTTCATACGCAAGTGGGCGCTGGTCCTGTCCCAGCTGGATGAACTGTGGGCTTTTCTGGACATCAAGCCACGTGGGAGTCAGCTCAGCCTCATAAATTTATGAAAGCGACCCTCTTTCAGAGTAAACTGTAGCTGTGAAATTGTCAGTGACTTACCATCAGATGTTCAGGTGCCTCTGGTGCATTATGTTCTCTGATGGACTGCCAAGATCTTTCTTCTCCTAAAGCAGTTTTGAAGTCTCCTGGAAAGATTTGTTTTCCCTAAAGAGAGTGAGGGCAAAGTCCAGAGTACCTTGTGCCAGCACATGCTAGAAAAATTCAGCAATTTGTGCCTCCCTCTGCAAAAAGCACAGCTTCTCTTGCCGCATTTTCTTGAAGGTTATGTTGAAGTCTGCTTGTGCCCAACACACTGTGTCATGCCCCCATGGGTTCCTGAAATCAGAGCACTCCCTTTGAGAAATCCTCGTGCTTACATGGGGAAGCTGCCTGTAAGAGTTAGGCTGAAGAGTGAATTTGCTTCATTTTTAATGATTTTGGAAACTACACTCATTTTATGACAGCTTTCAGGACTCAGTTCAGTGTACTTGCTGGGTTCCAGATGCCCTTTCTGTACTCTGCTCTCCAGGGAGCAAAGCTTTCTGAGCCACAGCCTCTCCTCTTACCGGCTCTCTCCTCCAGACAGGCTCCCGCGGCCCTAGCTAGTCCCACCACAGGCACCTCTCCCCACAAGCACCGATTTCCCTTCAGGATCCTCCATGCATTTCCATTTATGAGTTTTTTAGTCTTCAGAGCAAATCCTGATCACTCTATCCTCATCCTCAGCAAATGCTGCTGCTCCCCAGAGAAGGTGCTGGAGGAACTCCAGCGTCACCAACCTGTTCTCCTGAACTGCTGCCCTGGGAGATACACGACAGTGCCGACAGCGAGAGCTCGATTCCCCACGTATTGGCACAATCCTGGCAATGTTCTTTCCCCTTACATGTTTGGCATGTAAAATGCAGATGTCTCCACCTGACCTAATCATCTGAGGTTCTTCATTACGGTCAATAGAGTGAAAAAACACAGTTTCAATGCATCACTCTTAGACACCTCCTTTAAGATCAGGTGATCCAAACCCTGGAAGAGCCTAATCCTTTCCGTTGACCCTCATGCTCAGCCAGATGACCCCTCTGTTTGGAAACAAAGCCGTTTTATACAGCTAGCAGGGCACAGAAGTTACTCGTAGACAGAGTAGCAAAAGACTCTCAGCGACACGTCTGATTTTAAGTGCACAGACAATCGGACAAGCCCCACAGATTAGTCACCAAAGCAAAAGGAAGCACGAGCCGAAAAGCTTTGCTAAATCAGACTCTCAGTCAATAGCAGGTCTCAGAGGATTACAGCTAATGCTACACTAATATATTGAAATACGAATATTTTATGGCTAATATTAAATGATAAGAAAATCATTTATGACCTCGAAATTAAAATGCCAGAAATTTTGTAAGGAAGTACCTGCAACTCTTATAAATCAGAGATGGAAGAGATTTCCATTAGATCCAGCTGAATTCACATTGGTAACGCCTTCCTGCTAAATTGTGACAGACCCAATACCCTCTGTACATGGCCCTCCAGGCCCTTTGCCTGGGCAACAGCTGATTTTAACACCTCAGGACGCACTTGTCCATCTGACAGGATCTGGTCTTTGTGGGCAAGGCTGCACAATCATGCTGTGCTCTTGCCCTCGACCTGTAGAAGAGACTAAGCCTTTACCGTAGCTCTGCCTTTGAATCCCGTGTTAGCGTTAGCAGTGCTCCCGAGATGTTCATAGGATCATAGGATTGTCAAGGTTGGAAAAGATCCTTAAGGTCATCAAGTCCAACCATTAACCCATCACTGCCAAGTCCATCTATCCCATGTCCTCAAGCACCACATCTCTCCGTTCTTTAAATACCTTCAGGGATGGAGACTCAACCCCTTCCCTGGGCAGCCTGTTCCAATGCCTGACCACCCTTTCGGTGAAGAAGTTTTTCCTAATATCTAACCTAAACCTCCCCTGGCGCAGCTTGAGGCCGTTTCCTCTCGTTCTATCAATGTTGTCTCGTTCTATCTATGTTAGTAATGGAAGCGAAGCCTCACGCCCAGTTTTACTCTTGGCTGCGACTCTTTGGCCTTGAACCTGTCCCTGTGCAAATCAGCGGTGAAAGTGACAGCACTCACAGTATGTAATGACGGGACCAAAAAAGATATTAGGTACCCACAGGCAGAGGTGGTCGCCGGGCCATACCTCTACCTTGGGCAGGGGAGCAGAGGGCGCGCTCTGGCTCGCTTTGGGAAAACTCCTTGGTTCTACAAGGAGTAGAAACAGGACTACAGGCTGTCCAAGCTACCGAGATCCCCTCACATATCTCACGCAAACGTTGCCTGACCAGCTGGGGCAGGCGCAATCTTCCGTATGAGTTAAACCAGGGCTGCGCGAGTGCAGAGCAGATTGCCCTCCGCCGGCTTCCTGAGCTAAGCCTCTTTTCTGCCTTTCTCTGGATTCCCTCATGTCACGGTTCAGAAGACACCTGTCCCAACACCCAGTGAACTCAGAGCAGTCATGTTGACAACAAATTACACTACTGAACAAATTTTGTTTTCATCTCCTGTCACCTCCCTTTGGAAACTGTTTCGCCCGTGCCTAATGCTTTACACCATCCAGTCCCCAGCCAAAATATCAAGTCCACATTATCTACCTCTGAATGACTGCCAGGGCTTGAACTGCTGATGAGGTACGTCAAACTTGACGGTTAGACCACTGCGCTCTTCCCTCTGGGAAAGAGACAAGCATCTGGTCATTTTTTCTTTTCTGCGTTGGACTGTGCAGGCTGAGAAGCAATTTGTTCAAATGTGAAGTCCTTTACTAGGAGGACCGTGTCCAAGATGAGACAAAATTACAATGAAAGGAAAAATAGCCCACAGCGGCTCAGCTCGCCAACCGAGCCATGGCTCCCAAAGAGAAACAGAATACATCGCCTCATGCTAGCCCAAATGTTAGCCAGTAGTTATTTGCCACTTCAAAACCTCTTTTTCCTACAGACCCCTTGTTGTTTTAAAATCCATTTTTTCAGCTTGAAGAGCGACTATATTTTTTTAATGGAAAGTAAACTGATACTGAAAGTATACGGATACAGACAAATGATCATTACATCTGTTTAATCTCATTGTACTATTGTTGGGCTGCCAAGGAATCGGTCATTAACAATCCACTCACTCAAAGTTACACTTTCTCGTTGCTGGAGTAAATTCAGCACCTGCAGCGATCTCGGTTAGCAGAGGCTGCCGTGGGTTTAATGTTTCGCCGTGTAATGGTCCAGCATTGGCCACTCCATGCTGGCAGAGATGTCCACACTTCTCCCCCAGATACAACAGCTGACAGTCCACAAGGCAGCTGTGACAACCGAAATCTGCCACGTGCTCCTGAGAGCATGCTAAATAACATCCCTCTTCCTAAAGCTCATCTTTTCTTCTCTATTTTAGATCAATCTTTTATTATGAAGACATTTCTGTGTCTTACACTTGCTCTGGGAGTTAGGGCATGGTGGTTGAATACTGGTCCTAAAAGTTCTTTTCCTTGACTATTGGAAAGTTACCTAGAAGTTTTTTGAGACTTGAAACAGACCTTGGAACCCCCAAAAACCCCAAGAGAAGCATGACTTTTGCAGATAAAGGCCCTTTTCTATAGGATATGTTTCTTCTAGGAGCATTTTGACGTTCTGAATCAGACGCATCCCCAAAGGTACCTAATTTTTTTCCACTGGCTCCGTAAGGAAATCAGGCTTCTGACTTCATTCAAACACAACTCAATTAGTTGCCTAATGCTGCCTAAAATAGAGGTGTGAATCTTCACTCTCACTCTCCGTCCCCAGGGGCCATTCCTGGGAAATACTGAGTGCTTTAACCAGGATTTTATGACAGGAGTTGCTCAACATCTCTCAAAATCAGCATTCCAGACGTTACGTTGCTGCTGAATGAAGTACGTGACGTGTCCTTCCCTAGGACGGACACTCGCGCTCAGTATGTCCAGAGCCTTTGAACCGATGGAGACCAAAGTGGGTTCCCTGTGTTACCGATGTCTTACCATCGGAACATCAGAACGCAGCTTGCAGTCCCAGTGCTAGAAAATGGATGTCAAAAGGCTCCAATTAGATACGCACATGAAACTCATTAATGTCCAAGCACAAACACATCTTCCGTCAAAACCCACTATTTTGTTAATTTGTTCTATTTATTTCTATAAATCGATCCTATCGCTTCATCCAAAACCAGAAGCAACAAGGTGTCTGCTATCAAAGGCAGCAAGAGAAGACTGGCAATGCAAAAGAGCCTTTTAAGTTTCAGGAGTGACAGGGGAAGTAAAGGCAAAGATAACAGGATAACGTATTTTGAGTCGTACGTGTTAGCTCCTTTCTCTTCATATTTAAATTATATTTCTCAATGACTACAAATCAATATAGCTCCTAGATGTCAATCCATATCAAGTTCTATTCCAGGTTTTCTCATCACTCTCCACTTCTTTTAATGTTAATTCAAATTATTATACGAACATAATGGAAGTACCATAATAGTTTGAAAAAAGTAACCAGCAAGAGGACAAGAGGAGTACAGCACAGGGGAACATTCTGCTTTAGAATAAGAAATCATCCTCCCTCCCTCGTAGTCATAGCTCTGGCTGTGAAAAGGGGCTAGGGAAACGTCTCACTGTGTTGTCATCCAGGCTAAACGGCCGTGGTTTCTGTAATCCCTGCTTGAGAACTGTAGTTTTTAATTAGCTTTCACTTACTTCCAGCACGAAGGCTGATTGCAAGGAATCACTCCACAAAACCAGTCTTATCATCTCATGACGTCAGGATTAACTTATTTCTCCTCAAGCCCCACAGATTCAGGAAGTGCCTTATTAGGTTTAGCAAATGCCCAGTAATCAAGTCAATACAATGACCAGGCCTGCATGCCAGGGGCACCAAGAAATGTCCCGGTGCGATATATGTCAAACAAAAGTATTTTGTAAATCTTCCAAATCACAAACCAGTAACACTTTCAAGGAATTTGTAGCATGCGATAAAAAACTTACCACTGAGTATCTGAGCAAAACAACCAAGTAAGCAACTGAAACCTACGGAACATAAAATCCATCTCTCCTACTGATATTAAAGACGAGCTTTGGTTTTCTATGTACCTCAAAAGGATGTATGCACCAAAAGTTCACATTCCGTAGCAGACTGAAACAGTGAATTAAGAAAGATTTGAGCTTTCAGAAATCTGGATAAATACCAGTAGCTGTGTGTGTACAGGATTTCCATTTGTGCTACACCTGCAGACTAAAACAGAATATACAACTTCCAAAAGTAGAAATATAGAATATAGCATAACATACATTGCCTCCTTCAGGCATGCTCTAAATCCAAACACCTAATGCATGATTTTTTTGACAGAGTTTGCCCTGAAAAATAATTCAACAGACAAACTTCTACATGTTGGTTGGTTAGGGTTTTTTGCCAACACTACTTTTTGATATATCTAGTTACAGAGTTCCGACAAAAATTAAGTAACAGGAAAATCTGAAGAGTAGGCAAGAAGAAAGAAGTAGCTTTTGTGCAAGATGCTTAAGATGGTGCAGTACAGTGGAAGTATTCAAGATAATACACAAGAAAGCCCTTCTCAGTCTGAGATAATGACTAGATTCACTACAGTGAAAAAAGAATGCCTACAGGCATACCTTGAACTTTTTGCTTTAAGTCTTAAACCAGGATGTTAGAGGATTGAAGAAAGGCTCTGGAAAGACCAAATTACCACATAGGACTTGTAGCAGTTGTGTTAAATAGTCGGTTCCTTGATGCATCTGGCACTGGCCGCTGTGAGAGGTAGATGTTAGGTCCTACCTCGGAGGGTCTCCTGCTCCTCAGCAGTGAATGAAGAGGTAATCCAAATCTTGCCTGACCCATAAACTGGAAAGGAGCAGAAGGACCATAACCCACTGTGATCCTGTCCTGCTGAGACCGGGCACAACTTGTGACCCAGGTGGCTCTGAAGACTCAGGTCTCCTCAAGTCTCCTCGCAGCTTTGTAACACAACCAATTTTACTGGAGACTGGGCAGAGAAATGACTGCACCAGTCCTTGGAGTGATGGTACGGAGCCGCGAGGAGGTGCTATCAGAAAGCCGTGCCAGAGCTGAGGTCTTGATACGCGAGGGAAAATCAGAGGAACAAAAAGCAGCAGGTGTGAGAAAAGAAAGTAAGGGTGGACAGTGTAGGCTGAGATGAAGTCTAAAACCTGCCAGAGAAGGCTGATGGTGGGGATGTGAGGTACATCCCAGGTTGGTCCCTTCCCTGCTGGCAGAACATCTATGGGGAGACACGGCCTGCTGACACGGAACGGGGAGCAAAGCCCGTCTGGCCAGTGCAGGCAGGAATAGGTCCTGCTCCCACCAGGAACAGCAGCAGTGCGGTTCGGCCACTTCGTACAAAGGGGCATCTTCCTTCAGCGATATGGATGAGTTTACACCAACCTCCTACTCACAGGAACTCTATCATCATATCTCATTACACCTTCAAAGACCTATCAGAGAATATATCAGTAAATTCTTCATCGCGAGGGCGGTGAGGCCCTGGCACAGGCTAGTCGCGGATGAGGGTGGTGAGGCCCTGGCACAGGCTGCTCAGGGAAGTTGTTGATGCCTCATCCCTGGAAGTGTCCAAGGCCCGGCTGGATAAGGCTATGGGCAACCTGGTCTAGCGGAGGGTGTCCCTGCCCGTGGCAGGGGGTTGGAAGTAGGTGATCTTTAAGGTCCCTTCCAACCCAACCCATTCTGTGATTCTATGAAATACTTATTTATTAATACAGTGTAAAGCAAATACTCTATTTCAGTTATTTGCTGTAGGAGTTTGCTGTAAAATGTCATATACGCTGCTTGCAGCTGCCGATAACTCTCCTATTTCCTTTATATGAGAAAAAAAAAAAAAAGTATCAGCCTCGGGGAAATAATCTACACACAGTTAAAATGAGATATTTCCCTTATTAAAATGTCAGGCTTAGAGCTCACTTGGCACACTTCCTTCTCTGAAACGGTTTGTACCTAAACGCAGCGGTGCCCAACACTTTTCAGAACGGAGCGGTCCTCGTGGTCCGCGTTCAGCGTGCAGCTTTTTAAGGCAGCACAGTATCAAGGCTGGGTTTTCATTTCCCTCTCTCCTGCTGTAGAAGATCATTTCATGTCATTGCCAATGCTTGGAACATCATGAAATATTCCCCCTTCATTAGACCAGAGATTGTTATTTGAGTGCAGACATGAAGAGGGAGTTTACGAACCATAGCAATAGTGTATATATATGTGTGTGTGTGTGTGTAGAGAGAAAGTAAAACGTAGGACAACTGTGGAATAAGGGCTTCTGAAACACACACGCAAGCACAAGCACTTTGCTTTGTCAATGTTTCTCATGCTTAAAGAACATTTCATGCATCTGTGTAACATGCCAGATGCCAATAAAAGTTATTACAATAATAAACTTGAAGTCTCAACCAAACATTTAACCCCAAGATGTCATTTACTGGTCCCTGCAAGGTGGTGAGTGACGGTCGGAGAAGCTCTGCTCCCAGCACACCAGGTATAGGGCTTGTATTTCCACAGGCAAGTCCCTTCTCCGGGTAGGAAACGCTTGGAGCTGCACCCAGGGACCCTCTGAATCCAAGCTTCTCCGACAACCAAATCATTGGGCTTTTGGAGTGAAGTTTGTCAGCGATCGCCTAGAACCTTATCAACGCTTCTAAATCACCTTTGACCTCATCAGTGCTTATCAATATCTCAAGGGTGGGTGCAGGAGGACGGGGCCAGACTTTTCCGTGGTGCCCAGCGACAGGACAAGGGGCAACGGGCACAAACGGGAACACGGGAAGTTCCGTCTGAACAGGAGGAGAAACTTCTTTCCCGTGAGGGTGGCAGAGCCCTGGCACAGGCTGCCCAGGGAGGTGGGGGGTCTCCTTCTTGGAGAGATTCAAACCCACCTGGACATGGCCCTGTGCAGCCTGCGCTGGTGACCCTGCTCTGGCAGGGGTGGGCCTGGGTGATCCCCGGAGGTCCCTGCCAGCCCCCGCCGTCCTGTGATTCCATGAACCACGGCTGGTAGATCAACTAAGTATCGCTAGTGTGTGGGTAACAGGAAAAGCTCCCGGGGCGCAGCCGGAACTCAGGCTGGACGATGCGCAGTAAGTGCAATTTAGCCCTCGTTAATGCTACCGGGAGCTGTTCGGGGTTATGGAGCCACCACGATGCTCGTGTACCGGAATGTACGTGGTGTTCAGGAACGCAGAAACGGGTAGAGCAAAAAGCCATCCACCCCTTTCCAGCTCTTAACCTTTGCCACCCACGTCTCCAGGGCCAACTCCGTTCGCCTCGATTTTCAATGAAGAGTCAGGGCACGGCACGACTGACCCTCTCAGAAGCTGGAGGAGCACAGAGGAATTAGATGGGCGACGTGGGAATAAGAAACAGCTTTTTCAGAAGATTTATGTATTGGCCTCTACTGGACTCCTTCCCAACTGGAGAAAAGTTAGACCAAAAATAAGTCTGATTCATTTGACACTACAGCAACTGCAGGTCTCGGGGTCAGCATGTGCTTCCGAGGATTCCTCCGCGGGCTTCCCTCCGGCTTCACAGCTCCTGGCTCACTAGGCTACGGGCCGGCACCTAAACGGTGCAGTCCCACGTCACACAGCATGTGAAGTGCAATAATTACATAGAGTCCGAGATCCAAGATGGAAAAAAATAAAAAAACAGGAAAGAGACACTTCATCTTCGGGCACAGCAATAAAAAGGCACAGGTTCTGTACAGCACAAGCTACAGATTTTAATTCTCGGGAGCCTACAATTCTTATGACAACAAGCAGGTTTTATTTCATTTAATTATCAGGATTGTTATTACTATGCTGCTCATTATTTCTTTCTAACTGTACCTACTGCGCTGGCAATCACAGCCTGCGGTGTGGTTTGGGGGTGTAGGGAGCCAACCTAAAGGCAGCCTTGAGGGCTGGGGATCCGCCGGGCACCTGCCAGTTTACTGGAGGCGTCGCCCATGATTTACAGCGCACCGAAACCCCCACATCGCCCGGCCTCGAGGGGAACACTCCGTCCACTGGCCCGGACTCGCGTCTGGAGTAACCTTCGCCCTCCTCCTCCTCCCTGCTTCCCAAACCACCCCTCGGAGCACACTCCTGGTTTGCTTCCCAGGGCGCAATAAAGGCATATTATAGTCCTTCAGTGACTTTTCCCACAAAGTCTCCCTTTGCCAGACACATGTAATAATACACATTTTTCACTGCACCACCTGCTTGGGAAAAATGGAGTTTTATTTGTGTCTTCCAGCACTTTTGGAAATTAGCATCTTAGCTACGTTGTTGCTTCTTTGTAGACATTTTTCTATCATAATAATTTAATTATGATTCTTTTGTCTACACCTATTTTGTTGTACATTTTCTCCTATTTTCTGCTTCCCTTTCTCTCTTTTTGGCATGTACAATAAGTTACTTTGGTACCTTCATTTCATCTTCCAGTTAACTCTCACTTTTGGTTATCTGCTTACCGTTGAGAGAAACCTGCTGCCTCCAAATGGAGCCATCCCCTGCCCCTCTACGGCATGTTCTCAATAAAATGGCCTTTCTAGGCATGAAGGCAAAAGAGCAAATTTTGCCTATTTTTGTTTACTTATAAGCTCAAAATAAATTTTTACTTACAGGAGATATTTAAGAGTTTGATATCTGTATACAGATATTTTGTTTAAATATTCATTTTACAGAGTCATGTTGCAATTATAATCTGTATTTGTAGGCACATCAAATGCTACTACTTTTGATCTCTAAAGCTCTCAGCACTTCCCAAACAACACCTCCCAAATTTTCTGAGATTTGTGAAAGGGGAAAGTAAGGGACTGGGAGATGAAGTGACCTGGCCGAGTCACACAGCAAACAAGTGGCCTGAACCCCACTTCCATATTCAAGCCACTGGGACCTGGATCCTTTATAATGACCGGAAGATCACTCATGGTTAGTTTTTGCTTTCAGAAGGAGATCTTTAGTTTCTAGGCGCCCATATAACCAGAGCAGCACAAACATCTCTGCCTCCCCACACTGCAGACCTGCAAATCCCACTTTTTCATGACTGCGCTGCAGCCCGGGGCTCCGACGGGAGCTGGAGTAAACCCTCCGCATGAAACCGCCTTCGTTCAGAGATCTCACAGCGAAAGCCCACGTTCCTGCGAAGCCCCTGCGACGTGCCATGTATCCACCCCAATGGAACTGGTAAAGGTACAGACGGCAGGTTGCAGTGAATGCCCAGCCCCTTCTCCTAGTGAAAACTAAGTACCTGCGTGGGCTGACGACCTGTTACATCTGGTAGCCGAGCTGCAAGGAACAGCTAAAAGGCTGCGCAGTATTAGGGACCGAACCAGAGACAGACAGGTGGTTTTATAACCATGTTCCTGCGAACACCACTGAGAATGAGGCACCTTGGACTCTGGGGACCCACAAATGCAAGACCCCACTTCAGCCTCCACCCCCCAGTATCC
>KL287900.1:8289-29244 GCA_000699545.1 Podiceps cristatus | reverse complement strand
CTAGGCTGGGAAGGACCTTTAAGGTCACCGAGTCCAGCCGTGCCTGACCACCACTAACCCACGTCCCTGAGCACCTCAGCTCCCCGGCTGTTAAACCCCTCAGGGATGGTGACCCCACCGCCTCCCTGGGCAGCCTGTGCCAGGCCCTGACAGCCCTTTCGGGGAAGAAATGTTTCCTGATACCCAACCTAAACCCCACCAGCACAACTTGAGGCCGTTTCCCCTTGTCCTCTCGCCTGTTACCTGGGAGAAGAGACCCAACACCCCCCTGGCTCCAGCCCCCTCTCAGGCAGCTGCAGAGAGCAAGAAGGTCTCCCCTCAGCCCCTTCTCTCCAGGCTGAACCCCCCCAGCTCCCTCAGCCGCTCCTCACAGCACTTGTGCTCCAGCCCTGCCCCAGCCCCGCTGCCCGGCTCTGGACACGCTCCAGCCCCTCCGTGTCTTTCCTTTTCACATAGCGGGTACCGTCCCTCCCAACCCCTACCATTCTACAATTCACGGTCCACACAGCGCCTTGCGGATGTACAGAGTGCTGACAGCCAGAAATCAAAGTCTTGTTGACTGTAACAGGTTACTAAATTATGAAAATGGAGGAGGACAAACTCAGAGCCTGGAAATGATGAAGCTGCAGATGGCTCTGAAGAAACAACAGGCTTTTGTTTGCCTGAAATGAGCACTAGCCATTAATGCCAGCTCCACTGAGGTACCGAAGTTTTACCTTTAGCTTCGGCAAGAGAAATTTAACCTTCAGCTCTTCAATTGGTCGTATCTGAATGCAGTTGTATACAAGTTGTAACTGACGGGTGCAATTACAACAGGCATATATAAATGAAAATATGTCAAGCAACAGGTCTGCTTCCAAAAGGCTTAAAATAAAAGATTCTGGCATGAGAAGACACGAGAATTGAACATTCAATATTTTGGGCAACCTGTAGAGCCAAACTACTGGCCGTTTTGCACCACGGACGGTGCACAGCGCGCCGGGCCAGGGCTCAGCGCCAGGCGCACCTCTGCACCGCGTCCTTGCAGCAGTATCTCATTTCATCTCTGCCTTGCTTTTCCCCATGGGAACTGTAAATTGTAAAATTGCAATTACAGTAGCAAATTGGAAAATAAGGTCATGACGCTGGCTTCCCGGGTGAGGCCCTGGGAAATTTTAAACCAAAAGAACGACGTAGGAGTGTAATTTATTATTCATTTCAACGGTTGTACTTTTTGAACTGGTAGTTCCTGGAAAATTAAACCTTGACTTTAGCTTCTTCATGTTTCCACCCAGGACAGCAGCAATCGAAGCTTTCCTGTGCTCTCTCCCTGATGGTGTTTGATCCCAAACAGCCTGGGACGGAGCTTGTGGGATGAGCTGGAAGCTCATTTTCTGTTTTCTTGTCTGTTCAGGCTCTTGGACTGCAGGCTGAGTTTGCACCAAAGGTGAAAATCAGGACCAAGAGTAATAATGTGCTTTGTGAAGGGCATCAGACCACTAGCATACAGGCCAGACTGATCCTCCTAATTCATTTCATGTCAGGGATTTGAATCCGACACGGAGATGAAAAGCTCTGCCTGCTATTACAGCCGTATGAGCCATCCCTCCCAGACACACGTTATCGCACGCTGCACCAGCAATCATGTCATGCCCAATGTACTCCACTCGGTATCAATTACCTCACCATAATGAAATCAGAACGAAGGAAAACATTCAACTACACGCAACTAAATAAGTACTAAAGATAGAAAAAGAAATTAGAGGGTGTATTTTGACCACGAGGTCTGTGCTGGTTGTGGCTTAGGGAAGATAAGTGAGCCCGGACCCATTCCCCCGCAGCAGGCTCGGCGGCGAGATAGGACAGCTAATCTGGTTTTCTATTTCGGCAGTGTCGTTTACTGAACCTTTTAGGGCTCATATTAGGTGACAAAAAAGTGACCATGAGCCCCGTTCATGCTGTCTCAGCAGAACGGTATTTGAAAAAGTTATTCAAGCCATTAATTCTTTAGTGCCCGGAATCTGTATCTGCCAGGAGCAGCGTTTGCCGGCCGGCAGTTATTTATTCGCCGATTCCTGACGTATGACACGGCACCGTGGCAGTACCGTACGCTTGCTGCACTGGGAAACAAGCAGAGTAACCCCACGCACCTCTCACCACAGCTAAGCCACAGAAGAGGAAACTCCCTCATTTCAGGTCCTGCCCTCTCTCTAAACGCCCCAAAGGGGAGGCTGGGTTTCCCACGCCGCTGCAGGAGACGGAAATACGTTTTCTGCCTTTACTGGACGTGGCTCCAGTCCCAGCCTCTGAAATAGTCCCAGGGATATGAGAAGTTCTGAGCTCGTAACCAGGTCCAGCCTGATTTCCTCCCCGTTCTCGCACCGCATGTTGAACCAGCACAGCAGAGCAAGGCGTGCAGCAGAAATTTAAAGAAAGGATTTATCTGTCCTAAATCTGGCATATGAAAATTAGTTGTCTTAGCCCAAGCTGAGCACCTGAGCCCTCTGTAATGCTAATGCACAGCCACAGGGCCTTCTACAGGCAATTCACCTGGCCTGGCATAAAACTTGTCTAAGGGCAAGATGAACTGCCCCTCGCAGGACTGTATAAAGCCTCTTTCGGACTTTCACAGCATTCCCGTAAAATAGCTGGGTCTGAGGAAGTCTTCTAGCCAGAATTCTTTACTGAAACTCATTCCTTTTTTATTCCTTGCAGTGCAGTGATTTTTTTTTTTTTTTTTTTGGGGGGGAAGTTTTTAACACATAAAAAAAAAAATCTGATGAGACAAAATAGCAAATTTTGTCTTGGAAAAAATACCCTCCTATATTCTGAAGTTATACAAGTGTAAAGAACGCACTTTAAAATTACTTTACATCTTTGATGTCACGGTATAGCATTAAAATCAAATAGTTAAAATATTGTATTCTGAGTAATTAAGGGCAGCTGTAATTTGGGGCCCACTGAAGTGTGCTGCTTTATTTTCTGGAGTAAACCACCTCTGATAAAATGAAATAACACTTTTAGGCTGCTGTCACTAGAGCAGAAATAAAGTAGAAGTAACAGAGATATGTGTGAAGCAATACCAAGGCAGAAATACTAGTCTATTAGTTTGTCACTCAGTGTACACTGCAAAGTAAGAGAGATAGGAGCATAAGCCATGCAGTACTTCTTCAAATAAAATTTCATTATAAAATTGTCACGAGCATTTTTGGAAATACCAATGGACTGAAATTTGCCTCAGCCATCGTTTGAATGTTGTACGACATGTCTTCTAATCACCCAGATAGACCCAAAGATTAGGAAAAAAAAAACCAAACTTATTGAGGTCACTCCAAAACTGGAAGTGATGGAAACTGAATGATACCATCGGCAGAAACGAGCGTCTGAACCCCATCCATCTACCCAAACGTGGCTCTGCTTCTCGCCTGCCGAGCAGCAGTTCTGTTCCCAGCAAAGTTCGCTTGGGTTTACTCGCCCGCAGCAGAGGCTCCAAGGGAAGCCGGAGCAATTCCGACAGCTTGGCTCAGCAGTTAGCCAGCTCCGGACTAAAACAAGAATTGACCTGTTGTTTCAGTCAACACCAGCTTCTCCAGAACATCCAGGTTCCCTCAACTCTTTTAAAATCATATTCATTTCTCCTTTCATCACATAAAGTCATTGTTGTTGCAAAATGCCGTATCAGCATGAATCCTTTCTGTGGATTTCATATCATAACTATTATGCTTTCATTACCCTTCTCATGTGCTTTAGCAAGAAGTATTTTATAAATCATGTAGATTTTCCAATCAGTTTCCTTTGAATGTTATCACCCAAGCGTTTTTCTCCATGGGAATCTATTGTAATACCTGTTGTAATGAGCAGAACGATACAAAGATTTTCCTTGAGGTCTAAAATGTCCTGAGATAACAAATTGCTCTTTATTTATACGTAAGAACAGATTCCACTTTCACCAGTAACACTAGCAAGAGACCTATAGGCTTTCAAATGCTAATTATATTCTGTCCAAGGGACTAAATCCTGCCAGAATGCAGCAGGACTGCAAGTGACTACACACCATGGTACATTAAAAAATAAAGCTGGGCTAATCCAAACCTCAGCTAGTAATCCTGCTTGACAAGCAGTTCTGTATTTAATGGGTAATTTAATCGCTCACCAGCGACACGTTCAGAAAGCATCCCCGTTCAGGGGAAAACCTGCCACCGCCGGCACGTGCTTCCATCCCACAACCGCAACGGCCTTTCCTAGAGTTACAGCAGCACCCGGACGCGTGGGAGGGCAGGAACTGGAGAGGCTCAAAATGTGTAACTAAGTCTGGGAGAACAGGAGAAAGTACCATTTGGAGAAGGAGAAGAAAAAAGAAACCCCCTCAGACACAACAGGTTAATGTTAAAAACAGCGTGCCAGGCCCAGGCGGTCCATCCATGAGGATGCAGTTGCTGAAAGCAGGGGGAACCCAAACAGGTAACGCAGACGGAGCATTTCCCCGATAACCCGGGTGAATATTCCAGCAGCTGCCTGGCCTGGCCTGCGAGGGTGGCTGGTGCGCTCGGGGCGGCAGGCAGCCCTGCTCGTGCCCTCCAGGCAGCCCTGCTCGTGCCCTCCAGGCTGCTGGAGAGATCCAAATCCTCCGGGAGATGGCACTTCAGAGGAGCATCACTTAGCCAGAAGAGCTACGAGGAGAGACGGGTGCCCAGGGTAGTCACGGCCATTTTCAATACACGACTGTGCCCTACTGAACTTGATCCAACACACTGATCACTTGTCAGTGTTTCAATGAAGAATTCAGGAAGCTATTTGGGTTTTTCCCCATAATGTACTGTAACCCTCGAGGATCAAAATCACCTCCGTAAATCAAATTTCAAGAGGCCATTTGAAGAGTATTTAGGAGACTTTCCAGGCTACGTCACCTCCCCAGAAGCACCGAAGACAAACCCAAAAAAGTTCCAACTTACAGATCTTTGCAAAAATGCAGCATTTTCACACCTGATTCACTAAAGACTCCTCCGAGTAATCACCCCCCTGCACACTTGTTAAAGGAGCGGAGGAAATCTGCGTGGACACTAGCGGTACCTGAACCCCTGAGTTAAACCTAACCTGTTTCTTCTTACAGGCTCACACATGGCTCACTGCTCCCTGGGAGTATGATGGTAGCAACCCATTAGCCCTCAGGCATCTCTTCACCTTTAGGTACAATATTCCAATTAACACCTGAAGAAATGTAATGACAGTATTTTTTTAGAAAAACTTATTAGCAACCAAGACTTTAAAGGATGTGCATCGGATGAGGTACCACAAAAGACACCGTGGCCAGTCCGAGCAGATCTGAGGAGACACTTTAAACAGTGACTTTCAGACATTTATTTCTGTCAGACGAACAACTCATCGGTGTTGGTTTTGTCATACCAAACAGCTCAAGGCTGGCAGCACAGTCCCTCTCTCATCCCTCTGTACTACTGCCAGGGAAGCCGCCCACCTCACAGCCGCCAAAACGTCATTCTCAGGGTCTGCCGGCTCCCATGACTCTGTCTCAACAAGGACCATTTACTCCTGTGTGTAGGCAGTAACAGCTTACACAGCCTGTTTACTGAAGCTGCAATGAATGTTTTTCATGTGGGAATCCTTTATCGTACCTGACAAATTTGCCTGTAACAACTTCACTCAATCTCCTACCAACCGGCCTCTGTCCCTCCTGGTAGATAACGCAGTCACAGCTACTTCTGACCTACTTCAAGCTCCGTGTCAAAACCAACAATATTTATAAACCCATTTGAAAGACAACATGTGGCTTTCGGGTAGGGATTTTCTTGAGAGTCACGGAGCCACGGGGCACAACCTACATGCACGTCTTGAGCAAGTGCAAAGAAAACTTACAATATGCCAAAAGCCAGACTGTTCTCGGGGCACGTTCATCACGCAGCAGAGCCGCGGGTAAGGCCAGCTGCCGTGTGCCGCTAAAGTTGCTCAGTGGATTCACAGTGGCTTTCGTAAGCTTGGTGTCCAGTGGTGAACCCTTGCAAACCAAGGGGCTGGAACAGAGTTACACCACCAAGCAACCCAACCCAACGGGGGAGGTAATGTCTCTGGGCATTAAGAAGGATAAAGATAAAGACATCTTGTCCACCTGAGAATCAGATCACCAGTTTCTGGAAGAGTGTCAGCTGAAATATATCCAGCTACCTCCTGTTTTCATTTCGCCTCTGTTTTGGGGGTCCATTCTACATTTCACACAATCTTTGAGAAACTCTTGCTAGGTGGTTGCTTGTGAATTATCTAAACTCTGCTCCCACCTGCCATTCTAGTAGTCTGGAACTGGTGAAACTGGTTACAAAACAATGGAGAATGCAATTTCCTAGGCACTGAAAGAGCAACGGCCCTCTCCTCTGGGACTATGGAGATTGGCAGGAAATACCCATGCCCTTTGAGCTGACCTTCTGCTTCAAAGTACCCAGAGAAACCTGGTCCGTCCCTTGCAGGAAGGGATGTCTTCCAGCAGGGAGGTATCTCACCACCCGTAATTACTCCCAGCGAGACACCCATTCCTACCGACAGCCCTGGATGAAACGCTGGTGTGATTACTCCAGAGGCATTACAGATCTCCCAGCTGAACCTCGCAACAGCGTGGGAGGGTTCGGAATTAATTAAAACCGGAGCTGTCCGAAGGCCAGCAGAGCAAAGGGTTCGTTAACAACACATTCCCAAATGCACAGCCGGTGGCAATTTAAATTCTTTACTACCCAATGGTCAGTAGATCTAAAGCTTTTCAAAAATGCCTGGTACATCCAGTCCAGCCCCTGGCAAACCGCAGTGACCAGCACATTTGCAGCACTGGTTGAGAAACCTATTAAAAAAAAAGCCAAATGGGATGAGCCAGCTGAGCGACGACTGATCAGGAAAGGGCAACGCAAAGAGTATGTGTACGATTTTGCTGCCATTTTTACTCCTTCTGGAGGACATTCTGTGACACATGGGCAGAACCATGGACTATTAGCAGCCAACCTGGAGCTGCTGGAGAAGGAAGGTGTGAGGCGGTGGGAGTCAGGAGCTACAGAAGCGAAGAGGTTTCCCAAGTCATAGATCCACAACAGACGTCACGCCTGTCGTGGAGTACCTGCACACACCAAGGGAAAGACAAGCCCTTGTGCCGTCCTAACAAATTTTGTCCAAGAATTGCCCATTCCACAGAGAACCAAAGAACTTTCAAGATTTGATGTGAGGTGTTTAGGATTAATGCTTAGTTAATCACTTGGCACATATTTAGATGAAGCTGTGGCAAACCTCAGGAAGGTGCAGCAATCACGTACCAAAGTGCTGTGCAAGGACCCGGACAGCTGGCAATGATCTTCACTTCCAAGTGTTGTCAGTAAAATAGGAAATTGATAGAAAATGTGCAATTGAAGATTATTTCATCCTTTTGGATGTTTTTAATGTGGTTTCTTAAGGAAGCAAAGATTATTGGAACACAGTCCATCCATTGGTCTTTCTGTAGTTTCTCTCATTTCTTTTTTTAGGATGTTGGTTCCCTGGAACTAAATTTGACAGAGTAGAAAAATATTATAAATAGCCCACATTAAAGCAAGAAAAGTCTCAGTCAGAGGTTAATAGTCAGCAGAGAATCTTATCCAGGAGACACGGAGCTATTGAAAAAACAGAAACCTCTCCTATGCACACATCTGCTCAGAAAATAAGTTATTATATTACTGATCTACTCAGCAGAAAAGCCAGCCCCTACTGCACAGACAGCCCCTGACACCTAATGATCGAAAGCTAAACAGACATGACCAAGGGTAAGCAGGAACAGTCAGGTCACATAATACCGACTACAAGCCCTCCTCAAATCCAGGATTTCTGCTGGGGAGCACAGAACCCCCAGTCACCTGCTTTCTCTTTTCTGGCCCTTTCAGAAAGAAGAAGAAATTGTATTTATATGTGGTTCAACTCTAATTCCTACCAGCTGCTACCTGACAACTTGGATTTAGTTCAGGCTGGGTCCAGATTGTTCTAAATCAGCCCTCTCCTACAGCCGCATTTGTCTCCATTCTCCTCTTCCAAACCCGCTCTACCTTCCACCACTCATAGCTCTAAGTAGATGACGTGCCCGAAATCTCACATACAAAACTTTTGTGTCCTCCTTATCTAAAAACCTGAATGCCTATGTCAAATCTGGCAGGAGACTTGTTGCAATATAGTGATTTTAAAATAGAAACATCGAAACTTATGCTTTGACCTGAAGCGTTTCCCTTCTTCCACCACTGAAAAAAAAAAAAAACAAAAAAAAAAAAAACAACCAAATCTAGGAAAATTAAATCCCTTCCCTTAGCCTGGTCACTTCACAGCTACTTTAGTCTGTGCTGGTGAGAGATTCCTCTTCTACCTTTCAAAAAATCTCAGGCTTTTCTTGGGAGTCCATGCAAAATAGTATGATCGGGGAGAAACAAGCAGTTGCTCAGTAATTTATATTAAAGTGTATAAATGGCGTGCTTGGCATTTGCAGTCGCATGTTCAGAAGCGAGCAATGTGCTTCCACTTCTGCTTCTCTGAATTTCCTGACACCGAAATTGGTGATTTAATTGATGAGGCTATGACATAGGAAACATCCAAAAATCAACATCCAAAGCACTTTCCCAATCAGTTGTGTAGGACACCACTTCCAGCTTGCTTCTACAGTTTCCAAAAGAGCCTAGTTTCACAAAACCCGGCCACTAGCAGAGTTTTCCTTGCAAAGCCGATGTGTTCTCCTGTTTCCCGAAGGTGCGCCGAACACAGCTGCTCCCGCTTCAGCTCTTGGTCTCATTTACCCGCTCAGCTCGATTACTGCTCAAAGATCATAAATTCATTCATTCGGTGGAGAAGACTTGCTATCTTCTCTGAAAGGAGGGGGAAGCTCTCCCCGAGGTCCCGCGCGCAGCTGTGCAGCTTGGGTCCCTCAACACACAGCACGGTCAGCCCGAGACCGGCTTTGCCAACCAGCCTGGATGCGGCAGCTCCCGGCGCTGGCACGGCCTGGGTATGCTCCGGCTCCAGGTGAAGCTGGCTGAAGAAGCTGGGAAGCAGACCAGGAGGGGCTGCCCCTTGTTACGCTTATGACAGATCTGGGGATTACTCAGCACACTGAGGACATCTCGCTGAGAGAACCTCTCCCCTGCCGGGCAGGAATCCAGATTCCGGCTCTTTCTTGCTGTAGGGAGGTTGGGTTTGCCCTGAGGCCTTCAGCCAACACTTTCTCCTCGGGCTGCAAGGCAGCCTGCTGTGCACTATCGACCCATCTGCCTTCTGTCCTGCATCCCAAAGGTGCCTGGCAGCTTTTCAGTGGTACCATATGTAGAGCTCGTAGGGCCAGCTTCCGTCCTCACATGTGTGCGTCCAGCTCCCTTTGACTTTGTTTGGAATTCTCTGCTTTAATCCAAGAACAAGTTTTGGCTGTCAAACAGACACATTTTGGGATGCCGACAGATGAGAGATGGTAAAAATTGGGAACTGTTTTAGACATCGTATTTTCAGTCATCATTTTGTTGTCTATTGCATTTAGGAAGAAAGGAGATACGTACAGACATTACCGCCTCCGTCTGTAGACTGTTATTCAGCAGAAGAAACATGAGGCTTTTGGATCCAAGCCTTGAAAGGTTGGATGCTTCAAGCTACGCTTCCAAGCCTGTGGATAGGTACTCTGTAGAGCAGACTGATTTTTAGAGAGGCTGAGAGTCCCCCAAACTTCACTGCATCCAATAACAAGGCAACCATTCAGCTCACCCAGATGTTGATCTTGTGCTTCACTGCCTTGTGCATCATGTGGCACTGTACTTCAATCTGCTCTTTTCCGAACTGCACTGATATAAAAGCCTGAAAAAATGTCATTTATACAAGGCCCCTGAGAGTTCTAAGCGTTACTGGATGTGACTATTATATCTAAGATACCTGTCTGACTTCTTAACTCTTAAGATAAAGTTAAGACTTTATCTATTAAGTCCATTGAAACACAGATTGAGAGGCCTGAAGATAAGCCTCTGATTTTAGAAATGTTGTCCATAGCTCTTTATGACATAACACTAATTATCACAAATATAATAATGAGAAGAATTTACGGAGCTGTTAGCAGAAACCTTCTGTGTGCCAACGGAGTGACAGAATTAACCGTTAAGACTGCGGTGACTGTAACTCACTCACAAACACTGATTATTCCTTTACAGCCTGGAATTTAGCCAAGGTAAACCAAATTTACAGGTAAGCTGTACAGTCATTCTAATTCATACCACTTTTAAAGAACACATAGGATTCTCAGACGCTGTATTTCACCTCTTTTGTTCTATAATTAGGCAAAAGAAAGCAGAACAGGAAAAAAACTGTCAGTGCATACAATATAACTGTAATTTTCTGTCCGAGAAAGAACAGCACAAAGAAGTAGTGTCTATGCACACACAAACACAGATCACTTTTATGGAAAGCTCATTAGAGAACTTACAGCAGCTCATTATAAATAACACACATAAAAATAGTCAATGAGATTTGGCTACCAAGTTACACTGGTGGCTCGGTGGAGCCCATTAGTGCACGAGCTCCGCTGAGCCACGTTCCCGGGGCATTACAAACTGCCCTGCGAGACGATGCTGGGGGCAGAAAAATGAACAGATTGAGACCCTTAGTACAAAGCCAAACGTTTCACCCCTGAAGACAGACAACCAAGAGTCAAGGCACACACCAAACCCCCACATCTGTGCCTATTTTTGCCCCCCCCGGGGGTGGCACCGAGCAGAAGGTAACCTTTGGAGCTCGAGAGCAAGGCTGGCACAAGAACAACTAAGGCCCGGCCAAGCACGTGAGCTTCTTGGAACAGCTGAACATTATAGAGAGGAGGGTGAGCAAGTCAAGGGGAAGGCGAGGGACTCTCCGACGTGATTGCTTGCGGTAAGGGAGAGCTGGACTTTAGGAAGTTCTGCCCCCAGCAAGCTGCTGAGTTACAGGAAAGCGATGCGTGCAAAGCACATCTGAGTCCGCTCTCCCACGGCAATGAGAAAAGCGTCGTAATACAAGGGACCCTGCCAGCCTTTTCTCAATCAGGTACCTCCATACTTCTCAAGAGGGAATACTGATTTTGCTGATTAACATGAATATACAATAGGCTCCCATTTACAAAGCCAAACATTACCTCCCTGAGAGGAGGAAGCTATTAGAATGCACTTATAAACCATAGCAAGTGATAAAGCAGTTTACAGTCCACTGTGCTAATGAGATGCTCAGCTGGCAAAGTGCACCATCATGCTTACAAATCATTTGTTCCACTGACACTTCAGATAGCAATTTACCAAGAAGCAAGCATTAAAACCATAACCATCACCACTTCATCATTTTTAACTCCGGAGTTTCAGGAGCTGTGTAAGTCGCAGCCACAATAAATGTTAGCGGCATAGTAATGGTGGATTATTCTTTTCACCATGCAAAGTCATTTGGGTGTCAGGAGCTTGTAGATTTTTGACACTAGAGTGCCGAGAGTTCAGTAACCTTCTTTCCATAAAATGAACATACCAATTAAACTAAATAGCATCATTGCAGATCTGTAATTTGTAATTTTAGGATCTGTTCAGAGGAAAGTCAGTGTAGGTCAATGAACAATCGAAGGTCCATGGCTCAGTCACCTCTAGTTCATTTGTCACCTCCGTAATGAGCAGTACAGAGCAGAAGGAGATAGGGAAGGAGAAGAAAAGCTGCTTTGGAAGTACAACTTTTAAAATTCCTAATGAGGAAGGAGCAGCACAGTTCCAAATCTGAACTATCACAGCAGATCCGCTTCCAAGGGAAGGCCCTGGAGAGACAGAGCCCCTGGCTCAAGGAGGGAAAAGACAAGACACGTGGCCGGGACGCGAGGGGGAGCAAAGAGCCCTACTGATGTACGTTACTGCAGGCTCCCCCTGCACCCTCTCCTTCTACCCCCCTTTAATCTAGTCATTCTCACCCCTGCACCTCCATGGCTTCAGTGATGACTGTGCTCTGCCTCTCCCACTGCTAATAGACCTCGATATAATAACCAAGTCAAAACTTCTCTGACTTCAGGTCACAGCCCCAAAAGAAAAACTATTTGAGATTCATTTGAATATTACTTTAATAATCTAATTTCTGCTGCCCTTAAGATTAGTCATGCTCTAAGCCGCTGGCCTCTTCACCTTCTCTTCCCGAGAGATGAAGAGACGGCTTATTTTCTTCCAGGTTTCACAGGGCTCAGCAACACGTCGCACTTTAATTTCTCAAGCCTTGGCTGGAGCAGCACTTTTGCAGTTCACCCACCAGCAAAGCACTTAACCAGGGCAGCTGCCTCACTGGACTACTTAGAAAACTTCAGTAGTTATTACCTTGTGAACTACTTACTGACGTTCATCTGCAAGGCACTAGAAGCAGCACAAAGAAGGTACCACCAGCCAAGCCGTCGCCCGCAGCCGCGCAGCTGCCCGGCCCCCGTGCTGAGCCCAGCTCACAGGGACATCTGGCAGAGGAGGCTCCCTCCTGCTCACAGACACCCTCAAACACATGAGAATTATGCCAATAGCAGATATTTTCTAGAAAAAGCAGCCCCACTTAAACATTTGCAGTCAGATCAGTTTAGCCTATGAGACAATTTTAACAGCAAACGTGAGTAGTTAAAGAGGATCCAGGAGGACGGTGAGACCAGATTTCTGGATCGGGCCCCCAGACAACTTCATATTCTGCCTCCCTCTCCAAAGCTGTGCGGGGAGCACAGCACCAGTAACGTACAGCAGGGACAACTGGAAACTTCCAGCAGTACGTGTCTGGCTCTGCTCTCCCCTGCCCAAAGCAAGGCGAGATTCCCACTACTCTAATTACACCATAGAACGCCGTTTGGGATCCAGTAATGCATACGGCAGAGATGGGGCATAATCACGAGCCTCCATTAATCACACCGCAGTTTTTTGTCCCGTTCACGCAAGCAGCGGATCAAGTTTATTTCCTTGGTCAACAAAGGAAGAAAATGTAATGGCAACAATCTCCACCTGCTTGCTACCGACAGGCACACACTGCAGCTTTACTCAAGCCCCTGCACAAGCATCTCTGGCACTGGGCACCACTTCACGAGCTGCTTCGTCACTGCAGTTATTTTTATGTCTGAAAAGATTACCTGGCATCCGGGTGCAGACCGCAGCCATCGCTCCCAGTCTCGTCTGACAAGTCAGCAGAGAAAGTTTTGGGTTGGGATCCTTTTTTCCTCCTGTCGCTTTTGATGTTGTAACTGAAAAGGTCTTTTTTTGCATCTCTGTGAAAATGCTGTCTGAAAAAATGAGGCAGCTCCGGTGACAGGTGACACAGACGTCCCGCCGTGGTCTCAGACTGAAATCCAGCCACACCAGATTCATGCCGCGGGCAGGCGCAGCACCAACAGCAGCCAGGGGCCATCAACAGTGGCAACGGACCACGAAGCGTCAGACTAATCCTTAGCAAACCTTTTCTCCTTGGTGCCCTTTCAAGCAGGCTCAGGCTCCCTGAGGAAAGGGTGCGTGGGAGCTGTGGGTGCTTCGGGCTGGACGCTGGAACGCGCGGAGGCAGCAGTCCAGGGCCAGGCTGGCACGGCGGTACCTGCGGGAGGTAACAGCAGAGTTTTAGCTCGGGGCAGGAAGGTGGTCCCTGGCCATACCCACTCTCAAGGTGTGGTTTGCATTGTGGGGTGCTCTCAGGGCACACAAACTAGATTCCTTTTGGTTAAAATCAAGCAGAAAATGAGCTCCAATTGCTAATGGGGCCACAGGACCAGAGCAGAGAGAGTCTGAAATAAGCTCTCCCTTAAACGTGCAGTGGAAGGACGGAGCCCTCGGCACCATCTGCCCCCCTCTGCAGACCGGTCCCACTGCTCGTGAAGCTTCTCTGCCACAGACTTGAGCCTACTGCCCAAGGACTAGACTGGGAGCCCCAGGTCTCAATGTGGTACTTTCACTTGAAACCGGGGTACAAACTGAAGCCGCAGATTCCCCAGGATACCTCTCCCGAGAGCAAATATGCACAGGAGAAATCCAAATGGCCACCACTTGGAGGAACTTCTCTCCATACCCTTCAACAGCAGCTCGGACTTAGCCCTCGAATACCCCTGAGACAAGCTGAAGTGTAAACAACTTCATACCGCTGTCTTGCAGAGTATGCAAACACCTCTCTGCTTCGTCTTTGTCTTGTACGCTGCTGTTTGTTCGAATTTGAATTACTACTATGTGCCCTCCTTTTGCTCTGGGTCTCGTGTTCTTTGTGTTTCCCCAATAAGCCATTTCTTTCAGATTTAATTTAGTTGAGTCAGTAACAATGCTGAATCTCTGTACCGCGATAAAGACTACGCAGAGCCTCCTTGCACATGCGGGGCCTCAGGACTACACTCACGCGTAATTCTTAGGTAGAAAAGATCTGCCATGTAAAACACACACTGAGAAAATTACACAATTGCAAAATTCAAGAGCAAGGAAACCTCATAAAAATGATGAGCAGGTTGTGTTTTCATATCAGTTCCCAGCTCTGTGGTGTTTCTTTACATAGCTGGGCAGAGAGGAAAGCTTCCCCCAGAGCTTCTTTTCCCCAAATGCTCTTTGCTAAAGCCTCTAGTGCTTAAAAGTGGAGAAGAAAACACATTTGAGCTCTTCCAGGGATGCCCACTCTCCCACTCACATAATAAGCTTGTTAACACAGTCAGAAATACCATGCTGAAACTCCAAAGAGAAATCAAGGGGAGTCATCTAAAAACGTTCTCTTTTCAGTCGAGTTCTGTTACGTCAAAAGGCTCTATTCAGGGAAACGATACAAAAGCCAAACATGTAGAAAGCATTCTGCCATCGCACCTCTCCGAGACCCCCGGCACGCAGCGGCGCGACATGTGCCCAAGGTACGGCTCTCCCTGGGATGCCCCGACCTGCTCCAGGGAGCGCAGCAGAGCAGAGAGGGATGTTCGTACACCTCCGTCCCGGGTCCCTGCACGTGCCCCGAAAGACTTTCCTCCTGGAAGGCCAGATGGTAACTTCTGCACACGGCTACCCGTGTGCATAACTCGTCCCGTGACAAGAAAATGGGTCCTTTCCATTATAAACCAGTTAACTAGGAAAAGTGCCTTTGTGCTGTACAACCTGTATTGCAGGAGGGTTGTTTAGAAACAAAGCACCGAGACCAGCTGATCTCTGCATCCCACCGACTACCGGACTGTGATGTGCTGGTGTCATACACACAGGAGCAAAACAGCTGCAAAAATAACTTATGCTTCTACTGAAATGACCCCGGAATACTGTCAGCCACAGCAAAGGAAACAAAAAATGTTTATTCATAGACCTTTCACTGTTGCAAACATCTCAGACACGTTAATCCACAAGTTAGCACAGGCCAGGGAAGATTTCCCAATCGAACACGGAAGGAAAAGCAGGCACAGGGAGTACAATTATCCAAAGCTGGACATCAGACAGCCGCTGCTATCCAGACCCAAACGTGCTGCCATCTGAAGCGATCAAGACCTCAATTTTTCAATTTCATTTAAAATATCGTATTATTAACAGGCTACATTTGGTTGTAAATATTTTGTTATACCAATAAACTAGAAATAAAATTGCCTCAGTGATTAATGCTGTATACAAGTAGAGAACAGGAGCTGTTTTGTAGGAGAGAGAAATTTAAAACAATGTAACAAGCGGACAGGACGCTCAAAGAGCTGAGAACACTTCAGATGGCTGGATTTTCAGGCTATGACCTGTTTGATAAGGAAAATAACTGGGTTTTTTATATCTCTGCGACATCTGGCACTGAATGCTGTGGAAGAAGGGTCCCAGAGTGAGTGGGCAGCAGATCGAACCCGGGGCATTCTTGTCCTCGACTGATTGAGATGCTCCTGCTGCTGCCTGCACAGCCCCGCGTCTGGCCGCCCGGATCCCTGCCCAAGCCTCAAAGCGATCCCCGCTGACGCTGCTTCGCAGTGCAGCCGCCAAAGACAGCGACACGTCTGCAGTAGGAAACGGCAACAGCGGGAATTTCAAGAATATTTTTCATCCTCATTTGCGCGTAACTACTTATTTTTCCCTAGTGACTACCCACACTAGGTAGTCAGAAGGAGCTGAAGCTGCGTGGTTTTGGCATAGAACTGATCGGCTGAAAGTTTGTTGCTTTACATAAACACACTGAGGACATTTGGCCCCCAAATATCAAAAATACATCTCAACTCTTAGGAAGTGCAATGCAGACCAGCTGCGCAGCCAGGGGCACAGAATCAGTTTTAAGGTGTTGACCTAAACAGATCATTTGAGCTTAAAATAAAAGACTTGTTTCAAATGTAATTGAGCTGACTTGTACTGACAACACGGACAGACGCTGCCGCAACACACGGCTCGTTCAAACTGATGGGCGGCACCTCGTTTTACTCGAGTTATCCAGCTCAGACCATGAAGGATTGGGCTGTCGAAACCTTCAGCATCCAATCCGCAGTGTGTCAATAGCAGTAATGTAAATGTGTATTTACGTGGTGACATTATTAAAGGAGGGCAAGTGAAGAAGAGAAAGAAAAACTCTAGAAGAGACTTTTCACAGCCTCGCAAATGCAGAGACTGTTGCATCAAGCCAACCCTAACAGTCAGTGGAAACCTTGGGCTGAAATAACCATCCTACCTTGCCTACGTTTCTGTAAGAAGATCCTTGATCTTGGTGAGGACTGCAATATTTTTACTCCTCCCTAATGCTTAAGCCCACCAAGCAAGGATCAAAGCAACAAGCAAGCCTAAGGATGATGCTGAAATCGCAGCGTCGGCGATATCTCGTGGTTCTTGAACGAATGCCGTGCGCATTGGAGCGCACCTGCCACCCTGGCTCCCACGAAGGGGACCAAACACTTCGTCACTCACTTGGCAGAAGACGATCCCTCCCCTCAGTCTGTACATTCCCCTTGCACCTCCCCAAGTGCATTTGGATGACGCCCAGAAAAACAAGCGACTTCCCAACGTGAGTGGGCCCTGTGAAGTCAATCGACCGGTGAATCAATAGGAACATGTGGGGGAAGCGATTGCAGACGAGGAACCGTGGTGAAGCTACTGCAGACGAGCTCCTCGCCTGCAGTGCGGCTCTGCGCTACGCACGGATTCCCCAGTGGCACCGAGTACCTGGGCAGCCAGACAGGTCGTGAATTTAATCGAACCTGGCCTATGCCTGCCATTAAAACACGAGCCAAGTTTGCAGGAAAAATTAAGATTTTCTCTCTTCCAGCAAGAAATAGTTCATCCCATTTCATCACATAGCAGCGCAAATTCATTCGCTCTTCCAATTAAAACTGTGCATTGTAGCAATATTTATTAAGTGTTTGTAGTGGAGAAGATGACTTTTTTACAGTGAGAACGATGAAAATTTAAAACCACTTTTGACACCAGAGGTTCTTTACTGCAGGCAAACCTGCGGGACTGCAGATCATGGATTAAGCTATTCTCGAACAGCTTTCTGTGGGGAACACACTTACCTGCAATGAAAGCATATACGCATGGGAGCGGGCAGCATGTGACCTCTATGCTAATAATATATAGATCTGGAACTACAAGCAGAGAAGGGTTATGTTTTCCCAACATGGAGATGCACTCAACACATTTTACCTTCTAGCAGTATTAAATTTTTATATATACATATATGTTTGTCTCTCTACATATACAGAGGACATTAAAGGACAAATAATCACTCCCTACTATATCAAAATTCAACTGTTCCATCAACATAATTTAATTCTGAGCTACACAACATCATTTAGACACCCATTCAAGTCGTGATTTAAAGACTTCGAGTGATGGAGAAGCCATCATACCCCGAGGTAAATTATCCAAACAGTTAATTGCATTCATTGTTAAAACTGTGCACATTACTTTTTCTCAATTCATCTCACTTTGGCTTCCAATTTGTGACTCTTGACCCTTTAACCCTGAGAACCTGAGACGACAAAGACGGACGTCTGCCTTCCAGCACAGATGAGCACCAAACTCAAGCAGGAAGACAAAATGGTTAGACTACAGCAAAAGCTTCTTTTGGCCAAAATAATCTTCAATGGATTTTGTGAAGTGTAGGAATAAATATCATCAAAATGTCTGGTTTGAGGGGGTTCTTGCCTTTTTATATGGAATTTAGGAATCCTTTTGTCTTTCTGCATGATTTACGGGAAATGAAATCTCCTCCAGTGTTTTCACTAAAACCCCTTTTTAAAAAAAGTCCATCACCAAATTGGAAGGAAGGTTGGGCCGCTTTCCCTGCCTCTGGTCATGCTAATCCCTGTCTGGATATATTGCTAATTCATCAGTGCCAGCGACGATTCAGCCCGGAGGGTCACAGAACGACTTCTAAAGAGCATATTTTTCCTTTCGCCCTGGGTGCAGAACAGATTGTGGCAAACGGCAACATTTCCCAAAGATTTCCCAGAACGGGAATTTACTGGCTCCCTTCGAGGGACATTTAACTTTCTCTTGTATCCTCAACATACAGTATTTTTTTGGAACAAAGCGGGAAGGTTTCCAACAAGTCTGTAAAACATATGTTTGTTTGCCCAGTAGTATTACCCTGCCCACTTGGATCCTGGATCTGAGAAAGAGCTTTTGTCTAAAATGGGGAAAGAAACAAACTCCCTTCTGTCAGTACGAGGAGGTTGGTCGTGGGTGGCTGATTAACAGTTTTGTTTGAAGCTTCTAGTTAAAAATATTGGCAATACCACCTTTGTGCTGTGTGGTTCCTGGTAACGAGATATTTTCCAAATAAGGAGAAAGGAAGGATTTGCTATGAAAAATTATAGGTATCAAAACCGTGAGGACGTTTTATCAGCTGCCGTAAAGCAAATAGGTGTAAGTTCAATTTTGGAGCATCTCCAGATTTACTGTTTGGCCCTTCAAGCTTTCTGTTTCTTTTTTAGGGCACTCTATTGTACTGTCTGTTAGGCAAATACAAAGAACCATGTGATAGTGTATGGTGCGTAGGAGAGAATAAATGACTGCATAATGTTTCCTGGTGAGGTTTCTGTACTAATTACCACTTTTCTTTTTTTTTCCTTTGTTTTCTCCAAGTACATTGTTCCAGGATAATGGAATTTTCTCTTGCAAAAGTTTCCATGACAGTTCCTTTTTAAACAATGCAGGAAAATATGTATTTTAAAGCTATAATTATCCAGAATTGATGCATGCAACAAAAAGTTCAGCTTCATTTCTCTGCAATTTGACTTTCAGCACTCTAGGTGGAAAGCAGTATTATATAATTTACTTTAAAAAATAATTTGCAGAAGTTTTTAGAGGAGCGCCCAGTAACAAAACTACCTTCAACAATTATAGCTGAAGAAAGTTTCTGATACCATCTGCCAGAGGTGACTCCGATCGCACCCAAAGGGTGCTGGGACTGTGCTTGAACAAGGGGAAACAGCCAGAATTGCTGGTAAGGAAGCGGTGATCACCTTGTTCGAGGCTATCGCTGGCTCACCAGTATTTCAACAGTACTATGACTCCTCAACATAATAATGCGCTCTCAGCCAGTTGTTTTTACTTGAGCTGCTGGGGATAGGTATTGTTTTCTTCATTTGCCTAAAGAAATTATTTTAAAGCAGAGAACACAGCAAAATTTGATTAGTCTTTGGGTAATGTGGCCCAGATTAATGTGGCTCCAATTTCCAACGGCTCTGGAGCAGTGCTTTTTTAGCAGGGGTACATATTCCCACTGACAGCAGGGTCTCCACACGTTCATGAGTAGCACTGGCTGTGACTTTTATACCCCAGCACATTTTTCTTTTAATAGCAAATGATAACTGATGCCTCAGTTCCCTGACAGTAATGAGGGAATGCACCATAAAAACAACTGCTTTTAGCAAGAAGTTAAATTCAACTATTTAAGCGACACGAAAGATGAATATTCTAGTTTATTAGCTAACTCCACCCACTCAAAGTTTGTTCCAAGACATTTGCAAATAGATTTACACTCTCAGCAAACGCCACATAATTTCAGGCAGATCTCTATTTGCTCTCTGTTCTGTTCTTCCAACACATGCTAAAGAAGGAAAGGTTAATACCAGAGGTTACTGCAAACTAAATAGAAAATAGATTGAGTAACACTTTAATATATTGAATCCAATAGAAGACAGTGGAGTAACATGAATGCATTAACTACTCTTGGGATAACACCCTCGGACACCCAGCCAGATGATGATTTCTCTGTGCTGCAGTCTTATGCCCGTCCCTCATGCTCCAGGCCAGGCAGTCACTGTCCTTGGACCTGCAGACAGGGTTTTGCTCTACTTGCCCTACCAATCTTGTCAAAGAAGTGAAGAGATGTGGGCAGGCAAGTCATAAATTTACTTTCCTCTTTACCAGCCTCAGCAGGATATATAAATTATTGTGTTTGTTCTATTGACTGGAGAGCTTCACTATCCCATCCCCCTTGCTGGGGCTGAGACGGTGGGACTGCAGAGGAAAACAGATGATAATCGAGGCTGGCTGAGGAGGTAAAAGCCTAAAGGTCAACACGGGCCAGTGACTTAAGAGCATCCTAGCCCCACTGTAGGAAGAAACAGCACTTTTTACTTCCCACAACAGTTACGGTGATAATTCCCTTAAAGATAGAGAATTGCTCAGACCTCGGAGTAGCGGTTGCTGTGAAAGCAGTTTCAGAGGAAAGAGAAGGCGTTCGCTTGACATTGCACAGCACCTGACTCTACAACAACCAGCCGGAGAGAACAGTCTGCAGCTTTGGACCTTGAAGTCCAACACTCAGATCCCCAGAGCAACATCTGAAACAGCTGCCCTGGGACGTGGAGCATCCCCAGCTGATTACGGCCTCTCTCCACATCCCCTCCCAGCGCTGAGGAGGCCATGCTGGGAAGCCCAGTGGGGGACCGCTCTGATACTGCCATCAAAACCAGCAGCAAGAGACAGTCCACCCAACACCAAACCAAATAAAATCATAGAACCATAGAAATATAGAATGGTTGAGTTGGAAGGGACCTTAAAGATCACCCAGCTCCAACCCCCT
>KL287898.1:7976-39416 GCA_000699545.1 Podiceps cristatus | reverse complement strand
AAAAAGAAAAAGAAAAAGAAAAAGAAAATACTTCACTCCCGTATCTCACATAACAGAATGAAAAATACAGGATCCTTTGGCTGACTGACGATCAACTTTACCCTTAGAATATATTCATTACAAAGATCTCTTACACTGTTTTGCCTGATCTCATAGGTCACTCTCACTTTTCTCTTTCTGGAGGAGGCAACTTGCAAGAAAATAATGAAAAGCATTGCTTCCTAGTGAATGAAAGGTTCTGCTTCACATTCTCTTGTCTTTCACATTATTGTCATCCAACACAAAACTGAGAAAAATCAAAACAGAGAAGCATCAAATAAATCAGTAGAGACGGTTTTGGATTTGCTTTGATTCCCTTCTGAAACAAAATCTCACTAATATTAAGCAACTTTTACAGAGTTTTAGCACTTGGACAAAGCCACTTCCACAGGTGAGGAATCATTCTGCTAGACTTTTCTGAACAGGCAAAATGCAAAGGAGAAAGAAAATGCATTTTTTAAGCAAACCCAAAGTCTGGTACAATGTGTGTACGTACACTATGGGTACATAAGCAAGAAATTGTTACTTGGAAATGCAGAATACAAAAGTTGTCCATGTTCGTAAGAACCAGGCACACAGAAAAGTAATATAAAGAACAATACTGCAAAAGTAAAGGAGGAGTTTAAAGTCGCTAAGACTGCATTTAGTCTGGAAATGAGGAGAGCATTCCTATGCACAAGAGCAATTAGGTCCTAGGATGTCCATGGCAAAAGGGCGGAGAGGGGAGAAACTTGAACTACTTTTGACACGTTCTGAGCAGCGTGATGTGACTTGGGACCTGCAGTAGTGGGGAGCTGGGCTTAATGACTCCATCTCCGCTGCTCAAGGTTTCCACGGGACTGCAGAAAGCTGTGCCCACCCTACACAGAGCCAGCACAGCGCCGTGTGAAATCTCTTTGGAAAACTGAGCACTGAAGGAAAGGCAGCAAAAAATGGGTCCTTTCCCGCAATAAGGAAAGGTGGTTTCCCTTCTTTCATGTTGTGAGCCTGCCTGACAGCTAGCCGTACTGCAGATGTCACTTGCCAACGTGCAAATGAATGACTATATAAATATTCCTAATCAATGGCAGGTATCAAAACCATAATTTTCTTAGGACTTTGTAGGACCTAGGTAAACCGCAAATCAGGTATGGAGCAGCTGGCAGGCAGACAATACAGACCATTGTATCGACACAAGGACCTGTGGCATGAGAATATATTAATTTTTAATGAGAAATGGTATTCTTTATGGTCAGCTCTTTCAGCAGAATCATTTATCATGACTGACATCAACCAGATACACTGTACATTGCTAAGGATTGATGTTGGGACGGGGGCGGGGAGGGGGAAATCTTGTATTTACAAATGGCAGGGTTTTTAAAACACCGCTACTTAGAATCAAGTGCAATTACAGTGCATTTAAATGAGTATTAAAGTATTTGTATTGCCAGTTTGCAAATTCAGCATCTTGAGAAGCCCAAATGGATTTTCATGTAATTATTGTCATTAACTCAAAGGAGTAAATGCTCAGCAGAGAGCCTGCTTAAAAAAAAAAAAAAAAAAAAAAAAAAAAAAAAAAAAAAAAGTACATAAATGTATCATTAAATGGCAGCTTCATGCTTAATTCCTCACGTGATCTTCTAAAATATACACCTTATATCTGCTGAGTACCTCAGTGACACGGCACAAGCTTCCTGTGTGCATAGCATTAGCATCAGGGAAGCTATATTTGGGGTCTTCTGAGAAGTTTCTCTTAGGAAGGTGACATTGAGAAATTTTCTTTTCCTGCAGCCCTATTTATCTGATTTTCTTGCTAACAGCTCCATGCCCGCCTGTTTTCTACAAATACTATGCACAAAAAGCATTTCCGCACATTCTATCTCTCACAACTGTCAAAATTTTCTTTAATTGTTAGTCTCTCGCACTAGAAATCACAGGTCCTCTGTGTTCCCCCCCAAGTCTCAATCAAAATTGCCCATAGTTCTCCCATTCTTCCTAGGTTGGAATATGCTGTGGGAGAGGCGAGTTTTAGCAGCTGGTCACTGGTAGAGACTAGAAATAGCTGGTGATCCTAGTCTGAGAAATGAAGAATATTGAGAAATACCTGGTCTCTGGCACGCAACCTCTGAGGTCCTGCGGAGCCTGGCGCCGGAGCTGTGCGACCCCGTGGGCGGTGCTGCAGAGACGCTGACCTCCTCGGCAGCACCGGGAGGAGTTTCTGGGTTTGACTCCATCAGCACGTGGACTCGGATGAGTCTCCAACCCTCCTTTTTTCTGATGACAGAAAAAGGGATAGGAGTAATTATTTTTGCAAAATGTTCTCACCATCCTTCAGCGAAAGATGATATGAAAGTTCAAATCGCTGATTAATTCCAAGAGTACAATGTGATGCCTTATAATAGAAAACCTTCAACTCACCCCTTAAAAATAGTCAGCATGAGGCCATGAATGGCATAAGACTGTCCTGATGGTTGGCTGGGTTTTGGAACAAGATGGACTGTGCATAACTCAGTAGGACAGCAGGGATCATCAGCTTTGACTGAAAAAATACTGGCAAACAACAGAAAAAGTGGTAAAACAAACAAACAAACAAACAAAATTAATGAGGATCCAATTTTAGGCTGGAAAGTCCATCAGGAATCTTGTCTCAACATAACAAACCTCTGTCTCAAGGCAGACACTGAACAGTTACTAGTAACAACAAGCAGTATAACATTCAGCTCTCTTCTAGAGATCGCGAACATTTGCCCGAGATAAAGTTAATTATGTATTCTGCCCAACTAATAATGACTTTAGCCAATATTGTGAGCAAGAAACTGCTTTCACCAAGCCATCTCAGGTGCCTTCATTCATATTCTCAGTACTTGCCCCCTTGTCACGCCAGGAATATTTTCTCTCCCGATTGCCACAAGCAGGTCCTTGTTCCACCCGGATGTAATACGTGCTCTCAAACTGATGCATGAACTCAATTTCAACTGCTACAAGAGCAACTCCAAACTCAGAAATGTCAGTGTGTCGAGCAGGACTTTGCTTTATAAACATTCCTTTGTTAATGAAATTGGAAAAATTCAGAGAAGGAATTTTCCATGAGTAATCATTCCTCACATAAACACTGCTTAAAAGTCCCTTTCCCCAAATTCTCTTTGACAGCTGCTTGGGAAATAATAATAATAATAAAAAATCTTAGTCTCATTGTTATATCAATAGAATGAACATCTGCAGGTTCAAACACTGGATCCCAAATTTCTGGGTCTTCATCCAACGCGATGCTCTCTGTTACTCTGTGGCTGGACTACCCCCACCCGGTTAGGGAGCAAGACTCAGGCTGATGTTCCACTTCTGGAGACCACTGCTTTCAGAGGACACCAGAGAAACTCTGATGCCATTAGCAAAAGGGAAGCAGCCAGACTTTGTGGCATCTGCATATTTCTCAGATCATAAAAGTCTTTTTCTTTCCTTGCTGCTGTCCACAAGCTGATTCCACCTACTGCCTCTTATCTTAGAAAGAGATTGCCGTCTCTTGGGGAAAGGGGGCTGGATCTTCGTTATGTGTTTCTACGGCACCCTGTGAAATGGTGATGGGATCTCCAGGGATTTCTGAAGTACAGATAATGAATCTGACAGACTAGGCCATGGAGGGGCTGTCAATCAGCAGCAGCTATTCACATCCCCATCTCTGTCAGGCTCCCATCACTCCACCGCGAGCTGTTGCCAGGGTTTCAGCAGATAGAGCAGAGGGGAGTGGAAACAGCCCAGGGCCAGGTGGTGCAGCCGGGGCCAGCTCTCAGCACAGGCAAAGGAGGCAGTCGCCTGGGGCAGGCTATTGCTGCAAGGGGGCTGGAGGAGAATGAAAGACAGGGACAAAAAATAGATATGGCCCTGCAGCCTTTGCACCTTGGAAAATTACAGATTATATGAAAATATAAACTGGTGCCAACTCCAAGCTGCTGTTCCTGCCTGCAACTCCCACACTTCCCAGAGCTCTTCTGTCCCGAGCTCTCCTGCCCTGCCTTTGTCCCTCTCCTGATAATGGTGGCCTGGGACAAACCCTCACCCAACTTTGGTGTTTGGAGGAGCTTAGGGATTGACGGAGGTGATCCTCTAATTTTAGGTTCATTGCCTCAAGACCACTGAGGACATATAGTATGGCATCAGAGCTGTGGGTACCTACAGGTCTCCCTCTAGTAGGCACGGTGTTGTTGAGTTGACAGTTGGACTTGATGATCTCAGAGGTCTTTTCCAACCTTGATGATTCTGTGATTCTGTGAGCTGTCCCGCCAAAGTGACGTGTAAATTCAATCATGAAGCAAAGACCAAAGCATGTGTGAAAAAGCCAAGTCAATGAGAGGTCTGAGAGCTACAATGCTGTAGCTTTTTGAGAGATAGCAGAGCAGGTGCAAACCATGCTACAGAATACAGAAAATAAAATAGACAAAGAAAACCCAGAAGTTTAAGGAATAACATAGGGGAGAAGCAAGTGTTGACGAATGACAGTCCTACAGGTCAGTGTGAGGTTGGCCCTTTTTCTGCTGATTGACAGTTCTCCACGTGCACAAACACCATGAGAAACAGTGGCTGAAAAAGGCTGAGAAATAGCACTGTGCACCACTGTCTACATCAGAAAACCAGTATGCTGTTTGAACTGGCTATGTTCAATCTGGATGTTGAAGAACTGTGAATTATGCAAAAAAAAATGAGGTTTATTTCCTTGAACTACAGTCATAACAGAAATGTTCCCCAAGAGGCAAATCTTCCTATCCTGATGAGTGATCTTTAAGGCTGCAGTTACATCCCCCCCTTAAAAATAAGGTTAAAGTGACGGAGTACCGTTAGCACCGCCTTGTGCTGGCTCCTTTGATGTCAATACTATAAATATTTCCCTTGTCACTGGTACCAGCCACCACAAGAACTAGTTAAACTCTCTGTGAAAATCAAAAGAGCAGAAATAATGAGGAGTAGAGTTAGGCTTTGCAATGCACCTAGGACACATGGAAATTTGACGTCCTGTTCCTAGGAAGAATGACCTGCTTAAGATCTCAACAGCAGTGTTACCGGCCACTTCTGAGTCTTGGATTGGTCTAGACAAGACAAAAAGGGAAAAACAAATCTCACTAAGCTTCAACTAGACTTTGTCTTGGGTTGATATATTCAAAGCCATTCCTCCAGGTAAGAAAGAGGACATGTGAGAGGGAAAAAGAGCTTGCGTAATTGGTGTTTCTTTCTTTCTTTAGCATAAAGAAAACTTTTTTTTTTTGGAAGAGCTTATTTTTTATTTTCACTTTGGCAAGACAGGTTGTGTCAAGACTAGAGGACTGTCTGATAAGAAATGGTCTACTAAAATGGGGATGAGTAAGATTACAAAAAGCAGAGTAACTGAAAGGTGAACTTTTGCTAACCATTTATTTAACATTAGTGCTTAAAATTTAATCTTCAGAAAACTTGTGTAAAAATTTAAATACTGACACTTGAATTGATTCATAGTCTTTGTGAAACAGCTCAAAGATTCTTCCTCAGCAAGAACAAGCAGCAAAATATTAGAAGTGAAAATGAAAAAAAACCTTTCAGTGAGCTTTTGTTCATCAAAAGCACAACAAGAATTTAGAAAAATTGTAAGAGGAAGAGGGACAATTGTCGAAAATCTCTGGCAGGTTACCTTTAAACACTCCTTCGCCTATAGGTCATAAATTGTGCAGAGGAGAGAAGCCAAGTTGCATCTCTTTATAAGATAGAAAAGAGTATAAAGATTTCCATAAATAGCCATTTTCTGCATAAAAATCTGCCTGTGGAGAATATTTCTATCCTGGTTTCCAAAGAAAATAAGGACTTACAAGATCCAAGTTATGCGTGTATCAGCTCATCTCTTTGTGTCTCCCTGACAACTTTTGAACCTGTTTCAACAAAATTTGTTAGAATTGTACAGGTTTCAGGGACTTGATTCGTTGCACCAGCCAGAATAGGACAGGCTCCAGTTACCCTTTATCAGACATTGGAGAATCTGTGCTGGGGAGAGATGTTATTCATATCATAACTATGGGAAAAGCTTAAACTGGCGCTGTTGTTTAACCAGAAAGTTCAAGCCCGAGACACACACATCCACAAGAAATGTGGTTTCATTAATTCTCCTGCTTGTGGAACAGCTTGTTCCCACTAACATCTTTTGTTGAAGATAGATAATAGCAAAGGTGACACTTCTTCCATTAACACTGTAGTTTCTAATACTCATCAACTGATGAAGCTGTTGACAGCAAAACAAACCTTTTAGAGATTTTTTATGCCAGTGGCTCTTCTGGATCGTGTACTCAAACCACCTCCTTACACAAGCATTTCTCTTTTTCACTGTGTTGAAATATGAGTGGTGTGCGTGTGGGTCAGCTACAATTCAGAGCTCCCCTGAGTGCGGTCTGGATGTCTTGTAGGAGCATGGGGAGAGCCATCAAGGTCTCTGGCTTTGTGTTGACTCTGAAAGATGTTTTACAAGCCCAGCAGAAAGGACCTACTTTCTGTTCACCACCTGGGGACAGACCCACCACACCATCAACGCCCACAGTGGTTCCAGTGAATGGGTCAGTCCTTAGAGCTAATTACAGCTCTTACACCTAGACGAGGTGTTGGTATGTCGCCATATACATACATTTATTGATCACTCTTGCTCTACACCCCTCCAGGATTTCAGGCTCCTGTATCTTCTTGTTTGAGGAAGACATGACCAGGAGTCGTCTCCATTTCCCAGCACACTGCAGGCTGAAGTAGACAGGCTCTACTCTGCAAATGCAAGAGGACATGATCACCCCACACACCCCTAGCGAGCTCAGGTTCCTTGAGTGTGTGCGTACACTCCTTTCTGTCCATGAAAGTCTCTCATTTGAGTATGCTCATTACCTCTCTCCCAGGCCAGCCACTTTCATTCAGCTGGAAAATCATCTGCTTTGCAGAGAAGACACAGCTTCTTGCCATCTGCCTTTCAAAGTAGTTGCCTAGTTATGGAACAGAAGCACAACCAACCATGCAGATGTGTTGGAGAACATCCTGGCAGCACACTGGGTAGGAGAGCCTCACCACATCTTTGCAGTGCTGTGCACACATCCAGGCTATAGTAACCCACTCAGTCCACCCTGTAGGTCAGACACCCCCGAGGGTCACTTTCGGGATGATGTAAGGAGAAACTGCATCTCCAAATGACAACCTATTTAGTTCATTGAAGATATATGTGAAGATGAGGTGGTGTAAGAGCTATACTCTAAGTAAAAAGCCACCCAGGGCACCAGTGGCGACTTGGCTGTCACCACATCCTCACTGTAATTGCTCCTTGGAGTAACCAGGGTTGTGCATACTCACAGATTACATTGCCTGTGGTAGCATAGCTTTTGCTTGGAACTATTTCTTGCTATGGTTTAACCTCTAAAAGGTTAAACAGAACATGGACATCAAGGCTATTCCCCTCAGGACTGACTCCGTGAAGGGTCTAAAACACAACCTTTCAGAAGAAAGGGCTTCACCTTGTACAGTCGGTCCCTGTGGGGGTGCATATGGTCCCACTTAGTGGGCGCTAGCCATGAGAGATCCCAGTTTGCAGATGGTAATGGTCACACCTGGCTGTGGATTTTTTGAGGAAAGGCCATACCTAATGAAGGTACTCTGAGTGCTAATGAATATAATAAATCTAGTGAATACAATATATACTGAATATAAATATTATAATACTGTAACCCAACCCCCTCCCTTTCTTTCAAAGAATAAATTATCAGAAAAGTCGAGATTCAGCTTAAACTACAAACTATAAGTATTGGCTGATTTTGAGCTAGTTGCTAGGAGCTAAAATCATCTTAAAATGTTCTTATAATTTGTAAATACATTTCATTTGCCCTTGCATGATGACAGTCATGGAAATTTTACTTGAATTTTCCAAGGTGATTCACTTTCTGGCTTCTAGTTATTACCAGGTGCCAAAAATTTCTTCGACAAGCATTTTGAGCTAGAATGAAAGTTCCAGTCCCAATAGTAACTTTAATGATTGTTCATGCTACTGCATTTCTATTTTGGATCTTTTTAAGAACCTCTCACAAGAAACAGATCCTTTGGTAGATATCTTCAGTACATTTTCAAAACCTTAGGGGGAACGTCAGTGATGCAGTTTTGATTTTGAAGGTCATCGTGGGACTTGAACTTCACAGCTGCTGAAGATGTCCCGCTTTTTGCTATTCATTTTTTCCAACACTGCAGCACAAGAGGCAATGCTTCCAACATTTTAAATGTCTTTTTAACGATTCTTAATTGCCCTTTCTTAAAACAATTTGACCAAAGGTCCCAATTTTTGGAATATGCTATCTTCCTCTTTAAATTGATTTGCAGATTGGAAGTTCAAACATCAAGGTGGATAAAAATGTCCAGGGTCTTTTGTGTCACTGGTCGGACTGAAGGGCAAAACCCGCTAACTCTGGCAATAAAGCATAGACAACAAAAGCAGGTGCATTCTGGCCTGCACATAAATGCAGACTCACTCCCTCTAGAGAGAGGACCAGCTTTGCCGTTTCACGTCCCAGTAAGTACCAGAGCGCTGCAGAGCTCTGGGGGCTCGCTTTACGGATTCCATGCTATGTGCTGTTGGCTTATTAATTAAAACATATTCTTTACTGTTTTCAATACATTAAATTGAATGCTTCTAATGAATATCCAGCTGCACTTTTCCTTCTTTACACATAATAATTTAGAATCATAAATTGCACTCGTTCCAAACCAGGAACATTTTGCCCATTATATGGCTGCTGGTGATAATGTATCAGACAGCAATAACGATGCTTGATATTCATAAGCTCCAGTAAATGGGAAGTGCTCAGAGCTACATGTTTTGATTAGCAGACTAAGCAAACCATGACATAAGAATCCTATTTACATGGAACACTAAGGATTCTTCCACAAAAGTGATTTATTTAGCCAGAGGGACAGTTTAAGTGTACCCAACCTGCCTTAACTGAGATCTAGATCATCTCAAGGTGGACATCTCTGATGCACAAAGCACTTGAATGATTGTTTAGTGTAAGCTAGATATGCAAAATTGTATGCTAAAATTCATTCTGCAGGTGATTTACCAAGAAAAGTAGTGTCTTTTTTAACACGGCATATGTAGAAGTTGAATCAAATGCAGAATATACTCTGGAGAGGCCTACACACCAAGAAAAGTTAGCATTCTGTCCAAGGTGAAAATTTCTATACCTTTTATTCCTTTACTAACGCTCCTTCACCTTTCCTCACAGCAGTCTTGTGTCCTTCATGCCCTCCCTTCACTATACAGCTACACTTCTGTCAATTCACAAGCACAATCACTTCCTGATACACCAAAAAAAAAAAAGCAACCAAACCCATATATACGTTCACTTGTGTGCTCTGTGTTGTTCCTTCAGCTCCACCTATTGACGTCCTAAAAAATGAGTGCTTTGGGGCAGCAAGTCTCTTCCATCTCTCTTGAGCATGTTGCTCAGCCTTGTACATGCACACAGGTGACCCATTCCCCTGACAAGGCTGTAGTTTAGCAGACATGACTAATCTCTGTGGGTTCAGGACAACTGACCAGGCAAAGCTGTACTCTACCATGTTTAAATGGAAATTATTCTTCAGATTATGGCAGAAACCTGTACTTCAGCTAAGAAAAGTTGAATACAAGCCAACTCAAAGGAAGAACAGCCATCATTACCATACCTCAGATGGTCCCGTTTCTAGTCTGACACAAAGCCTACTAAGTCAGTGGAAGCAATCAGGATAAACTACAGAGAAATGAAGAAATTAAGATAGTAGCCAGTTATTTGTGTGGTTGGTGCACAATGCTCCTCATCGACGAGACCGAGCTAAGTGAATGAAGAGTTTAAGGTCCCACAGACCTTGTACATCTGGTACTTCCACAGCTGGCCCTTCTTGGAGGTCAGGATTTCTGGCTCTGGAAGAGCTAGCCCAGGATGTGAGAAGGACAGAAGAGCAGTCTCATGTAGGGCAGGGAGCGCTGGGCCAGGTCACATGAAATCTGAGTTCTCCTTCAGCTCAAACTCACTACTAGTGTTAGTTGATCTCAGTTTGATCTCCCTTTATGTCTGTCTTACCATCTTTCAGGTATAGCTTTTCTAAGCTTCCATTTAAGGGGACGCCAGATAATCCCCATCTTACCTGGAGCTGCATGCACCCAAATTACTGACAGCAAATAAGGACACAATGGAGAGAGGTTCGATTTCCAGCAGCGCATGTTGCACCAGTCCATGCTGGGGAAGTCACTTACGGCTCAGCAGTCAGTCGGAGTAGGGGGTGGCAGTGGGGATTTCAGACAGTTGCTCTGAAACACTGAAATGATTCATCTTTTTAAATAACTTCTTGATGCCTGATTGGAAGGAATTTGCGAGGTATTAAATATCATTATGAAACCAGGACTTGAAAACTTTTCTCCAGCAATATAAGTGTCCCAGACTACAGGATGTGTCTCTATAAAGCGTTACTGGAGATGACTCGGAGTGCTGATTACATTCAGTGATGCACTCGCAGCTCCGCAGGTCTTCAGGAATTATCTGAACCTTCCCAGCCTACAAAGTGATGCTGGCAGTCACAGAGAAATGGACATCTCCATCACCTCTGGTAGAAATATCTTGACAACAGCCTTTCCATATCTTGGCACTTCTGGTTCCAGAAACTAGAGATGGAAGGGGAGGAGGAATGTAGAGGTATTTTATTGCCATGACTTTAACAAAAGGTTTGGTAGGAGACATCCAACACAGAGACTGAGCAACATATCCATCATGGGAACTGATGGGCAACATTATAGATTATAGTTTTTATCTTCTCTCCAATGTAGCTGAAGTTTATAAAGTATCTTGGCAAACCTTTCTGGAGATAATCTGTCACCTGGAAGGTTTACAGCCTTGCTTCTGCTCTGCAGTACCTAAAGAGGGAAAAGAGGTGGCTAAATTCACCTCCATGTAACTCAGCTGGGCCGAGGGGAGTTAGCACAGGGAATGAACCAGGCCTGCAGTTTGCTGTATCTGACACGAGTTATGTGATTTGACAGGACATGATCCAGTTCAAAGCTTTGCAACAGCATATGCAAAAATTGCATATAGGCATCTCAGGAATGAGGGGCAGAGCTGAGACAGAAAGTCTGGCAGGGGACAAACCCCTGGAGAACTGGATTTGCAGCTCCTCCTGCTGCCCCAAGAATTGACTGCTGTTCCTATGAGGGCTTGACATCTGGAAGGAGATACCATCCCAGACATCCCAGTCTCTCCCCAGAAGCAGTGGCAGCAGCCAGAGAGTCTGGCAAAAGCTAAATAGACAGGGACCAATGCCACACTGCCATCTGACCGCTTACTATCATGCCCACAGAGCATGGTATTTCCAGCCACCTATTTGCTTTATATCTGGCCGTGTAGAGCCTGCAGCTTGAAACCGTTACGTCTTTGCTCATCGCTTCCCCGCTTTGAATTGCTCCGTCAGTGAGTAGCTGCAAGAGCCACATTTTATGTTGAGCTGCTGCAGTCAATAAAGGAGACACATCCACACCCTGGGCTCTTTGATGGAGATTTTTTTTCCTCATTCTTGCAGTAGTTTTTCTGGATCTAGCATAAAAGTGATTCCAACCGAAAGGCTTGTCTGAGTGGGAGAAGACATGGGAGATGCTCAGGCTGCTGGAGGGAGTGTAGGCTGAGGACACGCAACATCTCCTGTCTAGGAGAGATACCCAGGAAAGAGCAGCACTCCCGCACCTCGCGCTCAGGCCAAAAGACGCGTCTGGGTGGAAAGCCTGCCAAGGCAACGTTCAGACACCTGAAGTCAAAAAACACAAGATAAAGCTTGTCATTTTCAATAGGTAGGGAGCGGTGGGTCCCAGGGCTCTCTGCAAGGAAAAAACACATGCAGCCTGCGTGGCTGGTTGAATTCCAAAACCGCACTGCCTCTTTGTACATGAGTCATGAGTCTGTGGACTTGTTCCACGGCCCCACACTACTTCTATATCGTTTCACACACATTTAGGAAACCGGTGCATAATCCTTACAGCTGTATATTTGCACTGTAAATTTACTGGCTGGTTTGTTACCCCTCCTTCCACACACACACACACGTGTATATATATTCATGTACAGTCTATGCCAAGGCTGCAAAACCAATTCACAAACAGCACCTAAATTTAACATACAAAATCTTATCCTCTACCCTCAACTTTCTGCAGTATGACAGACAACTGCCCCTTGGGTCAGGTACAACAGAGAGGCAGAAATGGTTTAGATTTTCATGTAGGAAGGAGCTGTGAGGGTTTGTTGGTTTTTTTTTTTTTTTTGGGGGGGGGGGGGAACATAAGCCATATTCCAGGAATCTGCTATCAGAAAGATGTTCAAAACAACCAGTCATCTCACTAACCTCCATTCCTTATTATTCCTCTGCTCCCATCATCTCCAAGTTATTATCTGTTTACCACATTTTTGAACTATAACAAAGAAAACAGAATAAAATCAATAGTACTCTTTACAGCTAGGAGGACAAAAATGTTGAGCTCCCTGGTGGGAAAACTGATTCTTTCTTCCTTTCTTTCCTTCTAATTTTAAACTTCACTTAAGGTTCAGTGATTGAACAAAAGCAGACAAAAAATATTGCAGTTATCTGACGTACAGAAGTGTAACACGAAGTCTGCTCATTATGGATAATATTTATGGCAGATCATAACATTAAATTACAACTCAGCCGCCTCAGCCAGAAATTTGTAACACCACACATGTGCTTCTAATTAAGGGCTTTTGAAGTTGCCCTGGATATTTATTTTCAAGGGATTTAGTGCACAGAACGATTAAAGTTTGCTCTTGTTAGGAGATCTGTAATCTACAAAAAAAAAAAAAAAAAAAAAAAAATTGCAAATGGACCTCAAACTAATATATACATTCATTTTTGCATGAATGTATACGTGTGCGTCTGTTTATATATATCTATAAAAAATAAAAATGTGTGTGTTAACATAGATAAAATAATATATTAAAAAGAGGGAGACAAAGGGCCCTTTGTTTCAAATGTGGTCTGAGTCCAAAATTTGTGACTGTAATTTTGTTTATAGGAAATCCTTTATAATGCTAGTTTAGTGTTTCCATATGGAATTCTCATAGGACTCTTTTTTTTCCCCCCTCCCTTTTTTATTTGGATAAGGCAAGAGAAAAGTGAATGTACATTCCAAAGATGCATAGTCATTCCGGATCAAATTCAATGGATTCTGGCAAGAGTTGAAAAACACAGATGCAGTGTTTTAGGTCTCCTGCTGTGCAGCCTCCAGCCGTGAGTGTCTGGTTGAAGCACTTTGTAAAATCATGAAAACCCTATTAAATTCATGAAATATGATATACTGCATTTTCGAGCTAACTTTCCATTGAACTGTCCATGAAGATGGAATTTGGCTGGCTGGCTTACACAGCAAGTGTGCACAAACACACACACACACACGCACCCCCGGGGGCACACCAATAGATACAACCAGGAGCTGCTACAATCATTCAAAGGGGTCTTTCCCCTCCTCTTCTACATCTGAATCTTCCTCTCCAAAACACCAGAACCTGATCAAAGCTCGGGAGACAGTTCCCATCAAGCTGTTTTTGCACCGCCCCTCTCACCCGAGGACCTCCGTACAAATTCAAGTGCTGAAGAGGTCCTGATGTTTAAGCGAGGCAAAGCTAGCCCCCAACACAGCTGCCCCTCTTCCAACTTAAAACAAAATCCCTTGCTAGGAAACTACCCAACTGAAAGCAGTCTGATATTCTTACTTCATTTCCTATTGGGTTTCACATAATAAAACCATCGTATGTTTAGGTTTGGGTCTCTTTTCTCCTTTTTTTAAATGAAAAAGTGAGAGCAATCCCCTGAGGAGAATGGTCTTGCTGTTAAAATTGTCCTCAAGACACGGGCAATTGCAGCCCCTTGCGTGCCTGTCAGGGTGAGAAAAGTATGTATTTTAGTAAAGCTTAGCCTGCTCCTGCTTATGTATGTCTAGATACCCACATGGTTGAAAGTTTAATAAAATGTGTATATACCTGAGCTCATTGTACAATTGCATGAGGTTTTCTTTACCTCTGCGTAAGGCAGATGGAGCTCTCCCATAAAATACATTGTACTTCCAATTGTGTCTTTTAATCGAGGATTTGTAGGTGCTTTAGAAACACTGAAATTCATAAATGTTTGGTCCAGAAGGGACAGTTCAGCATTTAGCCCATGTAATACAGACTGTAAATTTCCTCCTGGAGCTGCTGTATTGAGCATAGTAATGTTGACTTCCAGGTTTGAGATGAAGACTTCAAGAGAAGAGAAATCCACTGCTCTCCCTGGCAGTTCGCTCCAACAGCTAATCAGCCTTCTGTTAAAAACATTACCAGCAATAAATAACCAATGAGGTTTAAGATAATATTGCTAATGGGAGGATTTAAGTTGTATATCTGTGATTAAGACTGTCCACGGGAGTCTTAACTCCAACCATTTTGGGCAAAAATTATAATAATGTGCTTCCTTTTCTCTCCATGATCTCTACCAAGTTCTGCTCCATCACATCCACAGATAATATTTAAGATTTTGTGAGAAATGCATGGTGGTGATACTTAAATATCTCTTCATGCTCTTGGTGCAATCTTTCCCATTTCTGTTGTGTCAGGTTTCTATCAGTGAAGGTCTGATGCTTTTTAAGTGGGTTCTTATCTTTTGATGATTGCAAGCACTAAAGCAATTCAAAACTGGAAGTTGCTTTACAAGAGAAATACCCAGAACTTTGTCCATTTACTTAAAAATCCCAGATCCCTTTGGACTGGAAATAAAGGCTTAAATTTCAGGACCACAGCCCGTGTTTGACACATTCGTTGGCCTCAGATATGCCAAAACAGAGACAATAGGCTGTCTGCTATTTCCCATTCAAAATAATGCCACGAGTTCCTTAAGTCCTCAGGTTTTCTCATCAATAAAGTTTTAAACTTGAGCTTGTTGCAACATTGTTGTTTGAGTAAGGGTTAGATGTGAATTCTCTTAGGTTGTGATCAGATGAATTAGGTTCTGGAGCTGCCTGTGTACTTCCATTGACTGAAAAAGTGTAGTGTTTCTCATTCAGACCTCCATGTCTGTTTAGACATTTATTTTGGGTGAGAATCCCATTTTTTTTCCTTAAGAAAACACACTGAAAGGAAGACAGCTGCCAAAGTCCTACTATAGCTGTGGTTGTCTAAGAACATAAACAAAAATGGAGATAGCAGAGATAAGTCCTTCTTTTTTGCTGATTAGAGGTTAGAGGGTGGTGTATTTCTATACCATTTGCCACCAGTGTCAAGGAGTCAGCTAAGTTACTTTACATGTCTTTAAATATTATTGATATTATGATTTAGAATACAATACTCAGGTCTTCCAATTTCCTTTCAAACACTGAATCATGCATTCACAGATGCTAAAGGAACATTAATTAATGAGGTTTATGTTAACAGACATCTTGAGAGGATTAACGTGAAAAAATTAGATAACTAAGTGCATGCCATTTAGGCTTAAAGTGCAACTCCTGCTGTGTTGTGTGAAAATTGTATGCAGAAAAGCACCTGTATTCTCCATAGCACAACCGAATAATGGAGGACTTATTAAGCTTTACTAATTCAATATATAAAGTGGCAGCTACAGGAAGCATGTATTTACTGCTCTCTGCGTTTTGGCAAGTAAGGCTGTTGAAAGGGAACAAACAAAACCGGTCTGGGAATATTTTACTGGATATCCAGCCTGCAAGCTGAGAGAAAAGAAAATCTAGAATACCCTTGGGTTTGTCCTAACCCCCCCACTGCCACCCCGGCCCTTGCTGGTTACAGCCATCAACACAGGGTGCAGACCCTTTTGTCAGGGACACACGGGTGGGCACGTCCTTTGCAGAGCTACCTTTGGTGACGGTGACCAACGTGCGTGCGTTTGGGTCCGTGCCCTTCCAAAGCCCCCTGAGACAGGAGGGAACATGAACTGGAGGTAACATCAGGCTCCTTACAGCACTCGTTACCCAACACGTCACATCCTGCCATGCAGCACAAACACCCCCAAATTCCCCAACTGTGAGAGCTGTCTCAGACCAGAGTCTCCTGAGCATGGACTTACAGATTGCTTCCAGAAATGTCATCAAGGCAAGGAACTTGCAAAGTTCTCTAACCCTACTGCTCTTCACTTATAGAACCAAATAAACAGAAAGCCCAGATAAAAGAATGGCATTACACACTTCTGTGCCCCAGCTCTCTCACTGTTTCTGCATGGTTTGAACTCGGCCCAAAGTCTTTTTGCGAAACCAAGATCCTATCTACCTCTGAGAAGATGATCTCTTGTTTCTTCTTCCTATCTCTGAGGTGGCTGGTGAGATATTTCCCTTCAGTAGTCCTATCCTTTCTGGCAGGTTACTGCCTGGTCAGGACCATCAGATGTTCGCATTTCTCCTTAGTTACCAATTAATACAGAACGTTTCTTTTCAAGTAGAGCCTACCTTGACTGATACTTCCAAATAAGTAGATCATGCAGATTTAACAGGTGTTTATAGTCTTCCCTGTGCTGTCTTTTTCTTTTTTTTTTAATTTCAGAAATTTCAAAAATAAGAACAAACCATTCCTACATTCAGAACAGAGCTCAAGATTTGATAACACAGTTAGTAATTTCAAAATAAAGCTACAAAACAACTTTTCTCAGCTCAGCCCTTCATTTATTTCACACGGATCACTGAGCTGTCAACAGACCGTCCTTCTTTTCTAGTCCCTATTTAGCTTTACATAGCCACATAGAGTAAATCACCTTAATATACTTTGACTGTAAACTCTTTGGAGAAGGAATGATATTTGTTTCTGCATTTATGCAGGACTTCCCAGTGGAACATGATCAACACACAAAGTGCTACCACCATGCAAATAACACTACCTGGTGAGACACTAGGACTGGCAGCAATAGTCAATGGCTCCATAAATTCTCACTTCCAATAACCACCACTATTCGTTACTTCAAATCCCATTTAAAGGGCTTTTGGATCACAATCTCTCTTCTCCCTCTCCAACAATAATAGGACTGTTAAAAATGAACATTGTGCTCATTGCTTAAATTTAATGAAATGTTTTCTCCGTCACACAAGGAGCTAGATCCTAAAGTCTTCCCTGCTTCCTCAGGCAAAACTCCAGCAAGACAATTCAAAATGACCACATCGTTGCTGTCATCCTGCTTAATATGCATTGGGGGGCTTCACTATGGAGTAGCAGGGATGGGCGTAGTTCAACAGTTACTTCCTAAAAATCCTGTCCAGAAAATGTTAGTTTGTTGAAATACAGTTCCCTGACCTCTTGCAAAACCTAGAGACAATTAAAAAAAAAAAAAAAAAAAAAAAATCACTTTAATTTGAATGTCTCTCTTGCTTGTAGCATTTTATTTTTAGATATAGGATTTCTGTTAGATATTCTATGGCAAGCTTGACTATATTCTCTAGTGTTATTCATATTATTCTTATTGTTCATATTGTGTTCCTTATGGAAGCCTTAATCATAAATCCCACTGGGCTAGATGTTGTGCATACTCAATCCAAAAAAGATGGCCCTGCTCCAAAATAGTTTTGGATTGAAACATGAAACAAAAGAAAAGATTGATAGAGACAAACAGATGGGAACACACGAGCACAAAACAAGGCAATACCAGTCAGCTGAACAGGCAAGAGCTCAACACACCAGAAGCCCAATCATTACCAAATGCTACATTTTCACTGTTCAAGACCACTGGCCTAATTTCACTCAGTTCACTTAATTCTAACAAGGCAATTAGTCTCTCCTCCACCACCACCCCGTTTTCCCAGTGAGCTTGGCAAAGACTGGCAGATAGAACAAGAGAAAATAGGAAGGAACAGATTAACATCAAATTTGACAATGCTCTAGAACTTTGGAAACATCCAGGGAGAAACCTGGCTGCTTCTCAGATGCACAAAGATGGGTCTGTGTGTGGGGCTATAGGATGGGCTGCCTAGTGGCAACCAGGAGGTGGACTTGATGACCCAGGACTGGGGTGAGAGAAGAGTTTTCCAGTGTTAGGCCCAAAGGAAAAAATAGATAGATACATGTTTCAGAACACCAAAACTATGTGAAGAAAACAAAGGTCATGAAAAACAGAATCTATGCACAGTAATAAATGTTTTTTATGGAGAACAGAGGCCACATATAGCTGAAAAATACTGGTTAATTTTATAAACACTAATCACCCTTGTATTGCAGATATGCAAGTTAAAGTCTTATTTCTGCAAATAAGACACACTCTTTATTTGGCTATTTGAAAGATCTCCAATAAGAAAAAGCTATCATATCCTCCATCTCTCAGAAGGGTAATTTAACCCATCCAGAGCTCTGTACTATTGCGACCAGGCCTCTTCTGGCCCAGATATTTCTTGCCATACCATCCGAAAACATTGCTCTTATGCTTAAAGAGAGCGCTTCAGGTAAGATGGCAATGCTGAACATATTCTAAGATTAAATTGATTGCGCTTTCTGTTCAGAAGTTACTCTTTCACACCTAACATGTGCACTGCTTACCAAGGTCAAAAGATTGGTGTTCCTCCAAGCTCAAAATGGAGCCTGGTCTAGAACCAAGATCAGGAGAATCAGGAGAGAGAGGAGAGGGGTGGGACCCTGACCCGTCCCTGTCAGGCCTCCATTGAAAGGGCACTCAGGCTTGAATGTCTCTTGAGCATACCAGAAAAGTCATCTGTTCCTGGTGAGACATCTCACACCTCCCAAAGCATTTAGCAGACTCCACAAATAAATCAAAATAACAGAAAGAAGATACCCATGATCTCAGCCCATGCTGGCATTCGCAAATCTGTAAAGCAAAATCATGTAGCCCAGACTCATGCCTTGTGAGAAGACAGCATTTGACTATCTTATTTTTTTGCTGATGGTTCAAAGTGGTAGAAATTTCAGTACCATATTTAGTTGGGGAAGTAACCACAGGTCTTCATGAGCAGAGAGAAGCATCTAAGTGTGGAGGAACTGGAGACAGATGAAGAAAGCCAGTGGCTGTCCCCCATAGTTGAGTCACTTTCATCTTCATTGCAGACTGAGCTCCCCCAGAGCTTGTACTCTGTTCCCCTCTTGTCCCAGCCCAAACCCCTTTGGATGTAGAAGATATCCTTTTTCATTGCCACATATCCTCACGCTTAGATCAATTATCTGTCGAGGTGCAAGGTTACAGCTCAAACAGAAGTTTTCAGCTTTTCCTACTCTGACTAGCTCAAGCTCATTTCAGCTAGACATTGACAGGACTTCCTCTGTTAATTAAAAAAAATATAAATCCCTCCTTCAACTGCGGTACGAGAGCTACCAAATCCTGGAATTAGAATCATAGAATCATTTAGGGTGGAATAAAACCTTTAAAATCATAAGTCCAACTGTTAACCTATCACTGTCATGTCCCTAAGTGTCATATCTACACGTCTTTTAAATACCTCCAATACCTGGGCAGCCTGTTCCAGGGCCTCACCCCTCCAGGGAAGAAATGTTTCTTGATATCCAATCTAAACCTCTCCTGGTGCAACTTGAGGCTGTTTCCTCTTGTCCTCTCGCCTGTTACTTGGGAGAAAAGACCCACACCCACCTTGCTCCAACCTCCTTTCAGGGAGCTGTAGAGAACGATATGGTGTCCCTGGAGCCTCCTTTTCTCCGGGCTAAACCACCCCAGCTCCCTCTGCCACCCAGCCAGTTTTTAACCCAGTGAAGCGTACACTGGTCCAAGCCACGAGCAGCTTTGGTCAGTCTGACAGGCCTGTAGTTCCCCAGATCCTCCTTCAAGCCCTTCTTGTAGATGGGCATCACATTTTCTAACTTCCAGTTAACCAGGACCTCCCCAGTTAGCCATGGATGCTAACAAATGATGGGGAGCACATCTGCCAGCCTCCTCAGTACCCTTGGGTGGATCCCACCTGGCCCCATAGACCTGTGTGTGTATAAATGGTGAGCAGGTTGCTAACCATTTCCCCTTGGATTACGGATGCTTCATTCTGCTCCCTGTTGCTGTCTTCCAGCACAGGGGGCTGCATGCCTGCAGAACCACTGGTCTTGCTGTTAAAGACTGAGGCAGAGTAGGCATTAAGTACCTCAGCCTTTTCGTCACCAAGGTTCCCCCCCACATCCAAGAAAGGATCCTCCCAAGGTCATAAACTCTCCTTTTATCCCTGAGTTCCAGTCAAAGTTCCTGGTTCAGCCAGGCTGGCCATCCTCCCCGCCAGTTTGTCTTTCGGCACATGAGGACGACCTGCTCCTGCACCTTTAAGATTTCCTTCGTGAAGAATGTCCAGCCTTCCTGGACTCTGTTGCCCTTTGGATCTGCCTCCCAAGGGACTCTGTCAACCAGGCTCCTGAGCAGGCCAAAGTCTGCCCTGTGCAAGTCCAAGCTGGCAGTTCTGATGACCCCCCTCCTTACTTCTTAGAGAATCAAAACATCTTATCATTTCATCATGGCTAAGCCCAAGATGGCCTCTATCCATTGCATCATCCTCAAGTCCTTCTGTGTTCGTGAACAGCAGGTCCAGTGGGACGCCTTCCCTAGTTGTCTGGCTCTCCAGCTGTGTCAGGAAGTTCTCTTCCACACACTCCAGGAACCTCCTAGACTGGTTCCTCTCTGCTGTACTGCATTTCCTGCAGACATACAGTAAGTTGAAGTCCCCCACGAGACCAAGGGCTAGCGATTGTGAGACTTCTCCCAGCTGCTTTTAGAATATTTCATCTGCCTCTTCATCCTGGTTGGGTGGTCTATAACAGACACCCACCAAGATATCTGCCTTGTTGGCCTTCCCCCTGATTCTCACCCAGAAACACTCAATCCTATCATCACCATCATTAAGTTCTAGACAACCAAAACACTCCCTAACACACAGAGGTGTTCATAAACATTTTTTCTTCACTCTAGCTGTTTCTCTAGCCATTGAATCTCATTGTGATAGGAACAATAATAAGTATGCATAGCTGTTTGACCAGGCACAAAATTTCCCTAACCCTGGCACAAGTGACTGTGTTTGGACAAGTGCTAGCTAAGGCAGTGTTTTCTTTTTCATAGGCTGTGGTCCTCGGGTTGCCTAGTGACTCCGTTTGTCCTCTTGTTTTGCCCTCTCATCATTTCAACTTGCTGGTTTAAGCAAATTTCTCTTCCGCCATGGCACTTTCCATCCACAGGTCTCACACCATGAACATGCATCAGTTGAGGTCCACTGTGATAACCATTGGCTCAAATTTGCATAGCCCCTGCAAGGGCTGTATGCGCTACGGTGACAACAGGCCTCATCCAGAGCCCACTGAAGTCAAGAGAAAGACTTATAACTGACTTCAGGGGGTTTGCATCTAGCCCATGTGAGATTTGATTTCTCAGGCTGTTGATCTGTTGCCTTTCATGAGCACTAATTCTACTAATGTATTTTTCTATCGCTTGGATAATTTCAAATCTGCCAAGTCAGATGGATGTGCTGCACACCATGGTCCATAAAAACGAAAGGTCAGCTATTAATTGGCTTCAGTTTAAGCTTAGCAACTTCAGAAAAGTCCCTTTCACAGCCACAACATCTAATTTATGGACAGATATATTTGGATCTATTTATTTCAAGAACAAAATTCTCTGGTTTACAGCCATTGATTTTATAAAAGACATAATAAAAACGTAATGAGTATGGAGATGCAAAAGTGGAAATGACACGGAGAAAGTAATAATCATTAAAATAAAAATATAAACAAGTCTATAAACCAAACCCTCAAGACATTTGCCATGTGTAATGTAAGTTTTATACCTCTTACTTCATAACACATAACTTTCAAAGAAAATTAATTTAATTCTTTTGCTAAACTTACACAACCCCAATCAAGTAATAGGTAGCAAGAAAAACAATTATATGCACACTCAGTAAGCTTTCATTTAGTTCAAGTGGTGATTCAAGTATTTTGATTGCATAATAAAGATCTGAAACCCATTTTACAAATAGCAACACTGAAATCCCAGAAACTCTGGTTTTTTTACATGAGACTGCTTGGAAACTTAAGCCCCACTTAAGGTCCTAAAATAGGGGGTTTGTGGGACACTTACCTGTGCTGGTCTCTCCAAATTTCATCAGAAATAAGCCGTAAATTTGGGAGCAGTCTTGCAGGAGAGACAGGGCTTATGGCCAAAGTATGCTGCTGGACCAACAGCCGGTAATGATGGGGAGAAAGACCACTGAGCCCCAGTCTCAGTGGTCAGAGAGGAGAGGACTGACCCTCATCAGCCCACCCCAGTTAGGACTGCCCATGGCAGAGCGTTTAGCCACGGCAGCTTGTATCATGAGCCCGACCCCACAGCTTGATGTGATGACGCATCAGAGCTGAGCCCCTGTTGAGATGTCCAACGGGCACCACGCCATCTGCGTGATGCCAGGCAGGAGGCACCTCCCAGGGAGCTACATGAGGGCTGCCAGGACAGAAGCAAAGGGCTGAAAAGGTTTCACCTCCCTCCCTGAGGTCCTGTCTCAAGCTCCCAGCAGTGTGACAGCTGCTTCACTGCAGAAGGAAGGACTGAATCACGGAGATACTGAAGTGGGTAGGTTGAAATTAGGGTGTTTGGTCCTTACATCTGCACAGAGATGTTTGGCTTGCTTTTCCCTGTTGTGAAGCCTTCCTGCCTCCTGCTGCCTTCAACAGTCCTCAGACTGCACACACACAGATCGGAAAATCACGCTGACTGTTAAGATGTGTGATTACGGGTATTTCCATAATCCCAGGCAAACAAGTCAGCCTTAAATTGTCATACTCTGAGGTTCTCCACCTGTAAAACAGAAAACAAGGCACTTCACTTACCTTTCCAAGGCTAGGACAGGGCTATTTCTAGAGCTGACTGAGGCCTTAGGCAATGGAAGAAGAACTATGATCAGAAAGTCCAGAGATAAATAAAGTACATGCTGCAGAAAATACATGCTGCTTTCAGAAGCAGGGAAAATTGCTTTGTACCAATAAATCCCTGAAGCTTTTGCTGCCCTTGAGTTCAGTGACATGGCTGAGATATCCACAGTCATATAAAGACTGCAATCCCGTAAGCAGCTTTTTTGATTGCCAAAGGCAAGATCAACAAACTAATTATTATCATGATTCATATCAATTAGTTTTTAAAACTGATGAAAAGCCAAAAGCTTCATCTCAGTAGGTGGCCCGTTGTAGTGGCTGAGCCACAGAGGATGGCAGAGCAATCCACATGTCCTCTGACTTCACCGGGGTTTCAACAGGGATGTAACGTCTTTGAGTCACAAACTTGGGAGCTTTGGACAGACCCTGAGCTTCAACCAACCCTGTGGGCACCAGAGTCCCCAGGCAGCCACTTTTCTGCAAGAAAGTGTGAACTTGATGCAGATGTGATAACATCATTCTTCCCTCTATCTCCCTCATTTTCAGCTCAGTTAAGAAACAAGGCATTCTTCCTTCTTTGGCTGGAAAGACATGTGGGAGAAGTATTTTCTGAGCAGGTCTCATCCCAGGACAACAGCAGCCAGGACCCAGCTGCCCGCAGAGCTGGAGCAGCTTATCCAGCTGCAGCTCATTGCTTGTGCTCCGGGACAGGGGTCAGGGAGAGGCAGGTGGCAAGAATTTTGAGGGGGAGGCCCCTGCCAGTATTTTGGCAGGCTGAATGCAACCCGTAGGACAAACATTTCTGGCTGAGCTGGGCTCTCACTTGACCTCTGCCTTGTGCATGTCCATTCTCCAACAAGCCAAAGGTCTCTTGCCTCAGGTCATGACCTGGGTGCATGTCTCAGGTCAGTAAGCTCCAGCATGAGTCAAGATAGTTACAAGGCATGAACAGCGATACCCAAGGTCCCCTCACATCATCCCATGTATCTGGCTATAAATGATTGCTGAACTTCAAAACTAATTCTCTTTTCCAGCTTCTCAGCTTCTTAAGCATTTACAACTTAAAATACTTCTCTCTCCCATTACCTCAACCAACTTGTTGATATGTCAAATGAGGAACATGTTGGCAAATTGGCTGCAAATGTTTCTTCTCCTTCCCCTACCATGTCTAAAATATACAGATTACGCCATCCTGAACTCACATAAACTCCCAACTGTGTTTATTTCAGAGCTATAAAGCTGATTTGACTGTTCAAATTGATACAAGGAAATAGAAACAAATCACTTTATAGCCTCCAAGTTGGCTTCTGCTGCCCAAACATCTTTCTTTGTGCCTCAGGCCTCAACAATTCTCCACCAAATGGGTCTGAGCACAAGCCATGCACATGAATTACTTCTCACATGTGTCTTTTAGGGCTTTTCACACTTAGATCTTTTTGGTTTCTCCTTTTAATTTCCAAATATCTGGTTTTCTTTCATTGTTCACATATTTATTAAGGACCTTGCCAATGTCCATTTAAACCAAATTATGTCTTCTTGAATGGTACTGGGTCAGGCTATCCAGAAAGCTATCTTACAACTTTTTCCCCTAGTATAATCTATAATGAGAACTGTGTGAATAACTGGGGGTTTTGTTTTAATAGTTGAATGGAAAAACTAAGAAAAAAAATTGTAATGGTCTTAAACTGTTTCATTTTTCTCAAAGGAATGAAAATAAGCATAAAAACACAATAAATGTTTTACTGCAGTATTTTTCTCCTTTGAAAAATTATCGTTGAATTTAGCTAAACTAGGCTTAAAAACATCCAGACTGTAACACTTTGATTTTCCCTCCTTGCATTTGATCTTTTTTATTTTCTTCTGACAAAGTACTCTGCTAAATACAGCTGTTATTGCTAGATGTGGAGTGACCTGAAACTGCTTTTTTAACAATAAAATGCATCTTTCTTTCACAAATTGTTCTTCTATATCCAGAGACAGAGAAAAAGAGAGATCTAACCTTTTGCTCTCTTACAGCACAAAACTAAGTGATATGTTACTCTTTCATGATTTTTTTTGGCTAAGATTCTCTAAAATCTTTACTAAAGTCTCTCTGGTAGTTTCTGAGGTAGGTTCTTCTTTATCATCCCTAATGACACAAGGGGAGCGATGGGGACAGGAACTCTCAGCACCCTGCCTAGAAAGCAGTGATGGGGCATGGGGATCAGCCATGGGATTTTGGTTATACTGTAGACATGGAAAACACAGACCATGGTCCAGAGATGACAAACCTGCTGTCAAGGGCAACATTATTTACAGTGTGTTTCTTTCATTGACTGTGTCACCGTAGCATTTCATCTCTTCCTAGAAACACAGGAAATCCCAGAGCGAGCTCGTGGAGTGGTATTTTGGTCCATAACAAGGACCCTTGGGTGTATCTTGACTCCAAGTCTAACCCTGACTTTGGCTTCAGATGAGGAGTTCAGACAAAGAGATTCAAACAAAGTGGAAGCAGCCCTCGGCTCTTCTCTTTGTAGCTGGCAAACTTCAACTAAACCCCTGGCTTTCCAATTCAACTTCTTATGACCCTCCAAACTAATCCAAACCTTCACACTGGCCTCAGTACAACTGGCAAATTTGTATTATAACCCTCTTTATGCATCCTTTAGTCTCATAAACCCTATATTACCCAAGCACTGGCCATGCAGCAAGCATTCAAGGCCACACAAGCCTAAGAACATGGTGTTTAAATAAGCTGACACTAGTTAGATGCTTCCTCCATATAACTGGAAGCCTTCATTAAAACAAAATGTTGCGTTTTAAGCATTACAATAGAACCTAGCACTAAATCTAACCTTGGCTATAAATGAGGCATATTATTCTGTGTGAAAATTCACTGTGAGCAAAACAAGCTGATGCAAACTCTGTATTTTCCTTCACCATCTTGCCAAAGTTCAGCTATAAGCTTGGGTCTGCAATGCGTCTTTCAAATCCTGTAAAAGTAACTTCAACAGTAATATAGGGAATGAGAAAGGCATAAAGCACCACGAGAAACTTGACCTTAAGGTATTCAAGTAAAGTGATACTAATATTCTCCAACACAGAAGTTGCAAATTTGAAAATAACTGTAGCTCTGTAGACACTAGTTTCATAGACTAGTTTTCCTAGTCTAAGCCCAGTCTCTGTTGGGAATACATATCGAGCAAAAATTCAAAATAAGGCAAGCAAATCAACTGATAGCAACACACAGCTTTCCTCACAGGGCAAACAAAATTCAATCCTAACCTTCATCCTGCAGCAATTCTTTTCCTGATCCTAACACCACCTGAACACTAGCTTCTTACATGTTCATACTGCTAACCAAAAATTAGGAATATAGCTTTTTTTGGTTTTTTTTTAATGGACAAATCATTAATATATCTGGCCTGAACAAATTCTAAAATTCCAGTATTTTTGAAATTAAAAAACAAAACAAAACAAAACTTTAACAAATAAATTTAAATTTTAAATTCTCAAGACCTGCTTCCATGTTCTTCCAAATCACTTCTGGACCAGCAGCTAACCTTAAACCTCAGGCAATGCACACTGCTCAGCCTGAAGGTGAGCCCCAGACTGGCTCACCCACCCAGCTGTGAGAGTGAACCCCGAGTTATTCACACACAGGGAGCAAAGTTGGAGCTACATCACACAGAGACACCAATACGACATTTCCACCTCTTTCCACTTGAATAACTAAGGGTGAATTGCAGAAACTGGCTTTGACTTTGGCTCTGCTTCCCTGTTTCACAGACCCTAACTCTAATCTGATCCCTAACTCCCTTCCCTCCTTCCCTTTCCTCTGGATGAGTCAAACATTGACCTAATCCTGGCTCTCCAACCTTTCTTCTCTGGAAGCTCAACCTGAACACATCTCCAACCCTTGGCTGGGCTATTTACAATACTCACACTTGCAAATGAAACACAGAAGGAGGTCTGGCAAAATGTTCATACTCCTTTCTCTCCCTTCCCTTTTCTAACAAGCTTCAATGTTTGAGCTAAAATATAGCCCTGCACAAACCTTAGTCTCATTTGTCCCCTGTACCACGGTCACTAACCCCACTCCCAATATTAGCTATGGACTCGGCATCCACTGGCCTCAGCTCCCACCATAGCCAAGATGAACTGGTAAAAAATGTCCTTTGCATGACAAAATAGATCAATAAACTGGGATGTGCTGTGTTGAATTTCATGAATCTTAACCCTGGCCCTGTGTCTAAGTCGATAACTCAGTCTCTGGAAAACAAAAGGCAGGCTCTGGTGTTGGTTAAAATCCTCTACCAGATGCCAGTTTGGCATCCAGAGATAACATCATCTGCATCCATGGGGAGGGCTGAACCTCAGACTACACGTGACACAACCCACGGGGCCTCAGCATGAGCCAGCAATGTCCCCGCTGCCCTCCCCGCACACAGGGCATGCATCCATCGTGGTGCTCAGAGCAGGTCACCTGGCAAAGGTCATCTACCTAAGACCTTAGATATGACAGACCCTTGGGTATGTCTGTCCAAGTCTGGGCAGTGCAGAAAGGCACAAAGAACCAAGAAATCAGGCTGGGATGCAGCTGTCAGAAATGGAGATGAAGGTTATAGGAAAGGAAACAAGTCCCAACGTGAAGAGGTCCACCACAGCTCCAACTTGCTTTAGGGCAAGCTTGGTGGTGGGCCCCCATGGAAGATACAGGAAGTCTACTGAGCAGTGCAACACAGCCTCAACATGCACATGTCCTAGGGTTCCCCCCAAAATGAATTCTGCCCAACCTATAAGCATGCCAGGAAAAGAAGAAATTAAACATTTGTACTTTCAGCTTTCAGTATTAGGGATGGGAAGCTATCTCGGTAGCACGCAGTGCCTTTCAGGAGGCCCTCACAAAGTATCTTCTGATCTGACCAGGGAACAATTTCCCTGTTGCTTTTGCTGGAAGAGCGAAAATTTCCTTTGCCCCCTCCACAAATTCCACATTTAATAGCTTTGCCACAGAAGCCGAAGTTCTTGGACCACATGCCTCCACTCATATTAGAATTAGGATTAAGCTAATTTGTACATGTCACCTGACCCTTTTAGACCTCAAACTTAATTTAAAAACTTTCTGAATTTCTGATAAATAACACCCGCCTCTAATTAGAAACATTTAATCAGGTTTCATGTGCTTTCAACCTTATTAGATTCTTGTCACAACCCTGTGTATGATTTGAGCATCCCGCTTGAACACAAACATATTGGCCACCAAAATATGCCAGAGATGTCTTCTGATAGCAGGAAGTATTTAATGTTTCAGTTACATTTTACTATAGTTCTCACAGCACAGTAACAAAGCACCAGGGAAGGAAATCGTAACCACAAAACAAAGAACTTCACAGAAATCTCAGGAGGCAGCGATTTTCTCCTGAAAACCTCTAGTGCTACTCAACCTCTAGTCTTCCAGTCTTCCATTCTGAAACCACACTTCATTTCAACTGTAACTTGATATTGTAGATATATTTCAATTTTAAAAGATTAAAGCAAAACTAAATATTTTGAAAGATCCACGTTTAAAAAAAATAACAGATGTTTTAAATTATACTTTTTAAGAGATTTTTGTAAAGGAGGGGCGTTGTTCTGTGCACCCTTTCAAACTTTCTAAATTCTCCACCAAATAGCATTCCAGTCTTTCATGAAGGTCTCAGGCTATAAATAGATACACTTTGTCATGTAGGTGTAGCATATAGATGTAGTCACCAGTGACAGGAGGTGCAGACCTGCCCGAGACATGCACCGATGCAGTAGTGTGCAGAAACCGTGCTCGCTTCTGCAGTAAACAAGCCCTCACTTGCAAACAGCACCAGAAACAGCTTTTATATATACAACAGCACAAATCCAGAGCAGCTCCTCTGAGGCTGATGGATATGACCCTTCTCTCGCTTATATTAGTGTTATTCTATTAACTACAGAGGAGTAAAACCTGAGATGAAAACCAGACTCCATCAAGTAAACTCTGGGCTTGAGCTGCTGCAAAAAAAAGGAAACTCGGGCCGTGGAGCAGTGCCAGGGTGTGCCAGGAGTCTCAGCAGCTGCAAAGTTGTTATCTGCACCTCTCACTCCTCTCCGCTTCCTCCAGCTTAGGGTCTGATGAAAAGGTCATTAACATTAGGGGAATCCCTCCGTTGCGTTTCCGAAAGACGCAAGGCCATTTCTCCAGGGCATAAATCCCACTCATCCAGCACACGAGCAGCGAGATTGCTACGTCGGTGTGGATACAAAACTCCCGTATCCTGCAACGTGCCCTACTTTTTCATTTTATTCTAGTCAGTAACTCCCAGGGCTGTTAGCAGCTCGGGAAATTTGGCCTGTCTTCTACGATCTTTGAAGTGCAGACTTCAGACTCATGCAGAACAGAGAGCAGAAGTGATGTCTGTATTTTCAGGTGAGCAAAGCTGCACACTTCAAAGGTTCGGTATTAAGCTGTGAAGCTTCTTAAAGATTGTCACCTGAGTTCCTCAAAGTCTGGCTGAAAATGCATCCGTACATCCAGATAAACGCGTTCTTTGATCTGAGTGATAAAAACAACTGTTTTTCTACATGTAAACTCCTTTTTTGTAAATGTTTATGAACCGTGGGAAATTATGTCTCTGCCAGAATTTAAAATAAAGTGATTCAATGGGTTTGCTTTACATTTACCATTCATTATTCTCACTAACATTGCAGGAATCCCAACGGAGTTTTCCAAGAAGGTTCACAGTGTTGTAGTTACCAGGGAAACACACGATAAATTGTCACTATCTAAAAAAGAAAATCCCCATTAACTTTCTATTAAAGAGCAAGCGATGTGAACTCTATGGAGAAATGCCTTTACAGTTACCCTATTAAAAAACGCTGTATGTTTTGTTTCAAGATTTAACCAAATATTGGCCAAGCTCTGACATTTTTATTCATTGTGCACAGCACCTAGTGTTTTTCAGTCTGTGGTTTACCATGCATTGTTAAAGACAGTCCAGTATTCAGCTGGGTCAGCCCAGGAATAGCAGACACCATGTGATCGTTACTGAGGCTAAAACATTTACAGGCAAAGCTTTGTCGGAGAGAGGTTTGATTCTTTCATGCTAAGATAGCAAAACTGGCAATGTACTTCACAACAAAAATGAAGTTTTTTTGCAAACACCCCCATGGCTTGCACAGGGTATCCAGTCCCAGAAGAAGAGTTTACACCTTGAGCAACCAAATAACTCTGTATGGTATAGACAAGTTTCTCGGTATATAACTACATTAAGTTTTTTGGACTTGGAGTACAATTGTGTGCACAGAACTGTCATGGGTCACAGATCACCTTGGTCCTACAGATCAGTGGTGGAGACATGGATGCCTCAACCCTACCCTGGCCTTGGCACTCCAGGGAGCGAGACCACCACATGGCATCACCTAAGCAGCCACATGAAGAAACTAGAAAACTTCCTTGTTCAAAGCCCTCTTTGACTTCTTGCAGATCAGGTGGGCAGTTTAAGAAGTAATCATCACCCTCAACCATTGCCTCTCAGAAGGAGCTGATGTCCTGACTGGTTTGGGTCAGTCTCCAGCCTATGGGACTGACCACAACAGCTGCTCCAACCTTACTGCAACATGAATATGCTGCCTAAAAAGACCTTCAGCAGAAGCTATGTTAAATATGGCTTCTTCCACACTAAAATGTCCTAAAAGCTCGTTTCCTTCCCTGTCCTCTCTTTCACACCCATCAGTTACGGTATCTCAGCCAGGCAGAAAGCAGCTTCCAGCAAAGAACAGTAATTTCTCTAGCTGCTCCAACTTGATTCACATGTGACTGCCCATGTCTGTCACACTCAAGCCTTACAGAGTAAGTCCCTGAATCACTATAGTGAGTAAAAAGGATTATTCTCATTTAAGAGGTGGCCTCTGAATTGATGAGAGACATTCAGTAGCTGCCTTGCCCACATTTCCACTGTGAATTAAGAAGAAAGTAGAGCTATCACCCAGTTTCTTGCTGTATTATTCCCACCTTGCTACTCTCTGGATTAAAGAAGGCATTAATTTGATTGGAGCTCACGTTAGGACATCTACGCTTTGTACCACAGGAGAGGATCTTAGAAATATTTCTGGCAAATGGAGGCAGTATTATGGGTCAGGTGAATGCAGAAATTAATTTTTCCCTCCTGAGGAGACAGTGCAATGACTGACTCTGAAAGTGAAGACATGCAGCTCACAGTCAACATGAAGGAGAAAGACACAGGGTCACGACAAAGTGAATGAGGAAGACGATGATGCTACAGGGCAGGAATGATTGTCAAGACCAGAAAGACAGATGCTGTGCTAAGGGAGAAGTGATATGACAAGAGCTTAGGTGAGAGTTTTAGCTTCTTGGATGAATAAGAAAATCAGGTTTCAAAAGATACCACGCAGAAAGAATCTGCAAGATTTAGACACAGCCTGGATGTGAGGCCCTAGGCTGAGCTGAAAGAGCAGCGAGAGCTGCAAGCAAGGTAGGACCGATGGCGGACAGCGGTAGGAAAAAGGTGGGAAACGGAAGACCCAGTGAGCCCAGGAGCAC
>KL287897.1:950-20560 GCA_000699545.1 Podiceps cristatus | reverse complement strand
AATGTTTGGAGGCCCTGATCAGAGACTGAGGGTAATATTTCCTAAAGTGACTAAGTAATTCAGCAGCTAAATTCATAAAAGAATTAAGTGAACAATTCCACATTTTAGGTCCATAAGTCCAAATTTCAAGTACTTGAAGTCTAGCTCAGATGTTTTGTTGCCTTAGTAGACCTTGGTTGCCTGTATTTCTGGTGCTGGATGTTTGCCAAACTTCCCCAGCCTTGCGAACTACCACCTATGCGTCCTGGTGGGCCTGTTCCAGAAGACAGTTCTTATCAAATAAGAGGACCACTCCTATCGAATTTGGACTGACTAGAACCAAGACTGAGAAAATAACATCCTCCTCCACTCTCCTTTGAGAGCTGCAAAATACCCCTGCAGCTTCCTAAAACAGTGAAAAGATGCAAAAGGCAGGAAACTGAATATTATGCATAAATCAGCCATTATCTTGTCTTTATCTGAGGATGATTTGAAAGACAGAAGTCTATGAAAAATCAACAACAGGATGGAATAATACACTTTCATTTTTTTGCGTGTCTTTCCTGTGTTGCTTCCACACTCATAGAATGAATTGGATTTGCGTTTGTTGGGGTTGTCTGGAAAAGTGACTGAAATATTCTGAAGTTTTAACCATTGTTTTTGTTCTACTTGAAGACATCTCAAGAAAAAAAAAAAAAGAATTTCCAAGACAACAAAGAGGAGAGAATGCCAGTAAACACCCACCTGAGTTGTAACACATCCATTAAGGTTCATGGTCTAACACCCTGTTAGTTGTTTAATGAGAGCAAAATAGCTTCAATGGGAGTAATTTAAAGACCAAGAAACTCACTCGCTAAGCCAAGGTGAAGTAATATACCAGGAAGGAGGGAAAGGTTTCACATCAAAATCATCACTCAGCCTGTGTTTTTCTCTAGAATATTAAGTCTCAAAAAATGCACAAACCTGGCTCTTCAGGAAAATTTCTCTAACCTGAGATTCTGAGATCTCATTCACACTTTCTGGCTTCCACCTAAATTTACAAATGACATTGCTGAGAAATGCATTATAAGCCATGGTTTCTCTAAGAAAATCTTTTAGTTGTCTAAATTGTGCAATTCCTAGTCACTCAAAACTTCTGTTGGCAAGAGTATTGCTTTAAAGATGGAGGAATTTGTTTTAATAGAAATTTGCCACAGCAGTCATTTTCTCAGTGAATAACATCAGATGTGTATCATCAACACTGATTTTAGACACATGTATACACAATATTCTAACTTCTACTAGCTGAAAATTATGAGTTTTAAAATAATTGTGCATGCATTTTAATTTTCACCATGTTTCAGGATATATTTGATTGTTTCCCCCACTGATAATGTTTAAAAGGTGATTTGTTTGTTAAATTGAAGCAGTCTGAACAAGGCAGTTTGAAATCGGGTCACAAGTAACAGATTGTTTTGTTTAAACTTAGTATACTTTTTCTTGCTTGATCTTCTCTTGTTTTATCATCTCGTATCATGAACAGTATTCATAAGAAATGCCATATACTATACATTTTCAGACTGGCTGCTGTGGAGGGATTACCAGCCCAGCTCTGGCATAAAATCTCTTTTAGTATTTGGTTACTGCATAACTATGGCCACAAACCACTGGCCATGACAAGGAAAGTAGGCGCTGGTTATCAACACAAAATTGTTAAATCTTGCTATGTGGCCCTGATAAATTCTCTTGTAGTTCAATTGAAACCTTAGATATTTTTCACCAAATTTGCTCTTCTCCCCCCCCTCCCCCCCCAATTTTCACCTAATTATGCCTTATTTTGGTTGCACTCCATTCTGTTATTAAAACAAAATATATTATAAAAACGTTGTGACTTTTTCTTTTTTCTATCTATCTTCCTCACTTGGAACAACCTTCCTTACATACTTGTCTTGGGTAAAATCCTTTTTATCTAGGTGTAAGTCTGTAGCTGCATGGCGATTCCCATGCCTGCCACGAGGTCTCTTCCTGTGTGATAAACCCGAAGACTGAGAGCCAAACATCCTCACTGTTTCCTAATGCTCTTTCAGGCTCATGTTCACATTCCAATGCCAGTGAAACGTCAGACATACTTGAGAATAAATCTGCATTTGCAGATTGGTTTTGAGTTTCCAACTTGAAAGAGATCTGAACACAGAAAAGAGGATGATATTCCAGTGCTGAACTTCAGATGTACTCCAATTGCCTTTCCAGTTTCTCCTTTTCCTTTTTGTGTGCTACATCAGGGTCTTGGACCTTATGTCATAGTTTTATCCACCAACTGTGAGGACAAAAGAGAAGAACTAAAACAAGAAGAAATGGAAATGTGTGGAAGACCAGCAGATAGCTGATAGGAGCTAAGCAGAAAATTCTATCTATCACAACTCTAGATTTGTTGAGTGATAATGAGTTCTTCAGTTGTTAATATGGACAGTGAACTTCCTAGATAGGTAATGAAGTCACTTAGACCTCATGAAAATTTTGCTCTACCCCTATTAGTAAAAGACATTTCTATTAAGTTTGAGTAAACTACTAGTAATGTGAATATTATAGCTTGGAACAACAGCTCCTGCTTAGCATCCAGTAGCAGGTAGATGGTCAGATTTTATTTTTCCTTAAAAAAAAAAAAGTTTCATAATCTCTTTTCTATTAATTTTTCTTACACTTTATTAATGCTAAATGAAGTGGTACTTGCTATCAGTAATGCAATAGAAAGGAAAAATTACCCTATGTCAAGCATATCCATGTTTCCTTTTTTTTTTTTTTTTTTTTTTTTTTTTTTTTCCCATGCTAGGCAAAGCAATGGCAGCCAATGTCTAATGGCTGCCAAAATCATCACAGAAAATTAATGTGCCAAGTACAGTGGATCAACAAAAGTTTTAGATGGAGAGAAGCCAAAATATGTTTTTAAGAAAAATAGTAGGGCTGCAGATTTGGGGTGAAATCATAAAGAACCATCCTCTGGCAGGCTAGGAGTCAATCTTATTTAAATTTCTCCTGCTTTTAATGTCAATACTTGGCAAAATTCCCCTAGTCTGATAAAGGCACCATGATTTCAAAACACTGTAAACTATTTATGTTACCTGATAACATGCCTCATTTGACTCCCTTTCCACACCCACTCCAGAGGGAATTGCACATAACTTTATGGAGGAGAAGTTGGACTATTTTGGCAGTCCTCCAAAACGGAAATAAAGTTTGAACAAAAAATACATGTAAGGAAACGATTTGGTTATGCCCTCTGATTTCAGAATTACTATATTTTCTTTTATTTTATTTACTTTCTATTGCCTCTGGGAAAGTATTTTCCATCTATGAAAAACTAATTTCTGGCATTGGTCATGCACATAATCCTGGTGTTTTCCCACAACATTTCAAGTATCTTGGTCACTTTACAACTTACTGTACATTTTATCTTGGGTTCCTCAGCTCCTCAAAGAACCAACAAGGGACTTCTGTTGCCAGTTGCATGCCTGACAGTACGTGCACCCTGCACAAAAGGCAGGCTATGCAGTGTGTGCATCCTAAATAAGAAATGTAAGTGGCTAGGAACAGAAAAGATGGGGCCCAGAGTTAGATGATGCGCTTTTTTTTTTTTTTTCTGAATTGTGAGCAAGACAATTTCATCAGTGCTTTCTACACAACAGCGGAACATACTTGAGTGTTTCCTTATTCATTTTGAAACAAGTGATATTATTCACCATGTTAAAAACATGACTTGACTCTATGTTTATAAAAACTTTGCAAAAGCTTTTCATTGTCATAGCACAATTGCTAAATTATACAAAAGGCTGGAAGACTGCTTACAGAGTTGCCCAGTCTCTAAATTTACCAACACAAGAATGAAAACAAAAATACATTCATGCAACAGTGCAATATACTGATGAATAGTATATACCTGGGACTCTGCCAGACTGTTCCTCAAGAAGTATGTACCACATATGTGGTCAAGAAATAAATTACATTTATCATCCACCTTTGCTTGCTTCATTCATCCATCTCTGCCTGGACTACCTTAAGCATTCCAAGCACTGAGCTGCATCAAAGTCTCTGTCCAAAGCAAAAAGCAAAGAAGGAATTGTAAGAAAACAATTCTTTTTCTCCTCCCCCTCAGCTTTTTCTACAAAATACTGACGCTGCTGCTCAGTTTTGAGATGGGCAGCAGCAAAGCATTATCTAAGTGTCTGGACAGACAACTCACAGAGCAGCTGACCTACCTAAAAAGAGATGGGCCATTTTCCTGATTTTTTTGTTTTAAACTAATTTTTCTTTATTCCAGATGAAGAAATCAGACAGAATAAACCAGATCTGGCAGGGGCTTGATAGACCATCTCATTGATTCCCTCTTACAATATTCTTTATATTGTTTTCTAGATTTTTTTTTAAAGAAGAACTTTTATAATACTGTCAATATTCATGGATTAAAGATTTCTAAAAATGTTACATGAACTAGGATAAAAAGCTATGGATCAACAATAGTCCTGGAAATCTGCAGCTCATTGATTGTTAGCTTCCTGTCCTTATTTGCACTTTAACAGCAAGTTCTGTTTGATGTCAGGTACTTTTTATATTGGGAAAAATCTCCCCTCCCTTGCCTTTCCTTGCATTTCCTCATTCCCTTCCTTCCTATCTAAATATGATGTAAAAGTGGTACAGGAAGGTAAATACCATCCAATTTCTATAATCAGACTAAAGTTTCAGTCATCCAGAACCTCTGGAGAGTAAGAAAGACTTCAGCTGAGGTCCTACATGAAGAGCAAAAGATTTTGATCATTATGTGGGTGACTGGCTTAGGTTAACACATGAATTGTATTAATAAAATCACCCTTCTGAATCTCGATGAGAGGCAAAACAAAAAACTTAACTAGAACGGGAAGAATGTAAAAAATATAGCAGGTCATTTCTCCATGGCAGCATCCCATCCTCCAATGTCTGTGAAACTAGGAGGAATACAAAAAGCAGCAGTTTATGGTGGAAACTAAGGAACAAGAGGAGTTTAATAGGATTGCTAAGAAGAGTAGGTGAAGACTTCAATTCTTTATTAAACTTGCAATGACTGACATTTTAGAACAGTGCAGGCTTTGTATAAAACCTTCTTTTGGAGATGATAAATTAAATATTGAGTGTTCATAGCACAAAGAGTAACCTTTACAGAAAACATGTTCCCTTGCCAATTTCCTGCCTGTCCCACCTTCTCCTACACCCTTTATTTTGCTTCCAGTGTCCTGCTGACGTGGTGACCTCTTCGACATGTTTCTGCCTGTCCGTCTAGGACAGGAGTGACCTGGGATGAGGGGTGCAAGTGCCTTGTGCCATCTTTGTGTTCCCAAGCAGTCAGATACACACATGGAATCCACCATGGGTCCACCAGCACTGAGGTCAATGCTCTGATACTTCAAGATAAAAAGTTAAAACAGGAGTTCAGGACCTTGCTGAAGAAGAGGAAACAGTTTAATTCCAAAACTAGGATTAAATACCACACTAGCTGAATCATTAAATTTAAAGAATCCTTAAATCATTAATCACTACAGCTAAAATCCCAGGCAATACTAGCCCCCAACATTTTTTGATAAAGAAAAATCTAGACTCAAACTCAGAACTAGCGCACAGAAAAGACTTCACAGACTGCCTGCTCATAGAATTAAAATATGTGAATCTCTTTGGAAATCAAGAGCAAGGACTATGAGGAACAGAGAGTGTTTCGGTAATCTGAGTGGTGCCATTCCTTCAGTGTTAGGTGCAGAATTGTTTGTTAGGGCATTTTGCACAGGAAAGCGGGGTAGGGACTCACTCAAGAAGGAACAGATATGTTTTTAGCATTGGGTATCTAATTGCACAACTTCAAATAGTGCTTTTGTGTAATTTAAATCAAGAAATTAAAGGTGAATAGCTTAAAAAAGCATCAACAGTTCATAACCACCCTTTAAAACAGTTTAGAGTAATGCAGTGAGGATGCTATTATGGATAATCTGAAAATTTAAATTAGCTATTTGAGTAATTACTTTGCCCAGTTTTCAAAGGCAAATCACCTATTCAAGTCTATGGGAATTTGGTCTGTGTAAATCCTCAGTAAAGCTTGAAAAGACACAGCCCATGATGTTGCTATTAGCATAAAATATCCTTTGGATTTTTTACAAGCTGAAACTGGGATTTATAAAAAATGGACTCCATGTGCTGTTATTTGCGATACTGAAGGCACAGCAGTGGGGCAAAGGAGATGTTTCTAATAAAGCTCTCTCTCCAGCCTGCTACGAGGCTAGAGGATGTTCAGGCTGTATCCCACTGGGAGCTTCCACGTGGACCAAGAAACCCTCTGGGGAGATCTCTACCTTTGCCTGAAGCTAATTAGCATTTATGTTTTCTTAGCGAATTAAGGGCAGTGATAGCCGCTCACTCTCTAATTGCAGTTAAGCCTAATGGGCAGCCCAGGATGGATAGTTACCCAAAGTATCTACCCAGCAAATATTTTGACATTTTCCTCCATTTCACATTTACCACTGAGCACTCAGCAGGTGCTCCCATTTTAGAAAGGAAGTGCTAATGCCTCCAGTCCTTCTCTTATTCTGATTAGTATGCATCTAATTGATGGCTCACCTCTGGGAAAACAAAGCCAGCAAATTCAGGTTAATGCTCCTGAAGACTGGGAGACATGGCTAAGTGTGTTAACCCAGCCAAGCCCAAAAGACTGAGACCTACAATAATATGAGGAGCAATTACAAGATTCCTTAGGAATACCATCATACATTAAAATTAGTTCTCCAAATGGTATCAGAAAAATCTAAGAATGATGTTTGGAATGACTTTCCACATGTTCACAGAGTATTAACTTGTAAAATAAAAATAAATGCATTTTGTGGGAGAAGTCTCAGTAAAGAACAAAATGTTAAGGTTGGAAGATTGAGGCAAAGGTAAGTGGTTCTTGTTACTCTAGCTGCCTCCACTAAAGAGTAACACCTCTCCTTCATCGCTGAATTGAGGGTGGTGCATTCTCAACACAGACTGAGACTTTCACCTTATCTAACTGTAGATTCCCACATTTCAGGCCCTGGGGTAGATCTGGACTACTCATACTTGTCTCTTACCACCTGAAGAATGAAAAAGGATTTCATGACATGATTTATCAGATTGTTTCAAGTACGTCCCCTAGGATGAGACGTTCCACACCTTGGATGTGGTTGTTCCTCTCCACTGATTATAAAAGTCTGGATGACTCTTTCAGTTGTGGTCTCTCACTTGCTATTTATTTCTCATCTATTATCAGGTTTCCTTATGAAATCTGGTATGTAAATAATGGCATGAGGGTATAGAGAGAACTGATATTCAAAACACAGCTGTAGAGCTAAATATTCAGCTGTGGAAACATGCTTCACTGTAGTTACTGTGACCATTTATATTTACACCAGCTAAGAAACAGTGTCAGGATGATGTACAGCACAACTCAGAGCCTCAAAGATTTGTAGTCCCCATGAGAAACGTACACCTTAATACTTCTGTAAAATACAAGACTATTATTCAGAAATATTCTCTTTTGCATTTAGTAGCTTATTCTCTTACAATGGATTTTCAGAAGTTACTAATTCATTACACTCTAGAACCTAGAACCAGCTGGGAAGTAAAGAGCATGAAATCATATTTATTAGCTATGCTGAATTGCCTCTTTATAAAATAAATTTACAGTTTTTCTAGAGACAGATGTTCAACATTGCATTACTAAATGGTTCAGCTCCCGGAAAGGATTTAGTGATTTATGTGGTTCAAGGTTAGAGAAATGAGCAAGGAGTAATCAAGCATCTATAGAAAAAAGGTAATGGACTAAGGCTGACCTTTGTGCCATGTGCTAAAAAAAAAACCCTCTGCCACATTTATATTCAGTAGACCTACACAAAAGTTCTTTAGAATCATGGGGGTTTATTTATTTATTTATTTATTTATGGGAAAAATGAAAGTGCAGGTAGGCTCAAAAGAAGATTAACTTCTCTGAAACTTCAGAAACATTTACTCTCTTGACTTTCTCAGTAAAGTCAGGTTTTATCTCTAATGAACAGACTATTGGCTTTTTGTTTTAATTCTAGGCAAGATTATGACATAATGAAATACACTGGTAAACTGAATCTCAGATACTTTCGGTGTTTGGGAAATGGACAATGCAAAAATGAAAATATTTGATCAATTTAGGGTAGTAATGAGACTCTGCGATGTATTCCCTCTGTCCCTTCCACAATCCCTCATTAAAAAAGATAATGGTATTGTGAATGGAAACAATTGCTCCACACTCACAAAGTCACCTCCATACTTTCAGTGCTTCAGATAGAGAGGCATTACACGCCCCCCTCCCCAGGTGAGGTGTGGGGTTTTTTGTTGTTGTTTTTTTTGGTTGTTTGATTTGGTTTTCATTGTACAGATGCTGTTGTTTAAACTCATTTGGATAAAAAAGAGTTCACACACATGACATGACTATATTCTTATTATTGGGACCTGCTGTAATGTAGCTTTATGAAGTTTTTCACAAGTAAGAATTAAGCCACATCTGTATATTTTTTCCCCAATATTTCTGAGTAGCATTTGATGATAGAGCAAAGCAAAAGAGGTGGTGGCAGATCTCTTACCTTTACCCTCATAGAGATGATTTTGACAGTCCTGAGCCTTGACTGAGGGATTCAGTGTACACTCTAAACTGGCATGAAGTTACTGCTAGTGAAAGGAGCATTCCCATCTTCTGTCCACACCCTCATTTCTTTCTCTTACTGCCTCGATCTCTTGCAGTGTCACAAACACTTGTGTAGCTGAGCAATAAATCAGACTGGGGAATAGGTCTAGTTTGTAAGAAAAAGAAAGGTAGGCTCAACACAGACCAGTTTCCCAGTTCAGTTGACCACAAATAAATGCTTTTGTTATTCAACGGGGCAGGGAACAGGAGGGTGGGGGCAGCTTTTGTGAGCCACTTCTTTTAGTGCTAAGGACTTTAAAAAGAGAACTAAAGAGAGCTACAGTCAGAGGCGCCCCATAGCTTTATTAATATTGATCAAGTGCAAAAGATGGATTCAGAATGTAAATCTTTAATCTTAATGAGAAAAGGAGTATACCCCAGTGCTCCTCAGTAAAGAAAGCCAGTTCTATTTCCTAGTCATGCGAAATAAAAGTAAAGTTTTTAAAGCTCATATTTTTGTGTCTCTGATCTTGACTACAACTAGTTTATTTCATCCTACTGTCCTTCATTATTTCAAGTCTTTTACTTTTGAATAATTCCTTTGGAGCCATTATTTCATTGAATATATTTTTCTTGTGTCATCATTATTATAAAGTGATTAGAAATAGCTTTTTTTTTTTTTTCTTTAATTAAACACAAATTAGTTATTCTTATACCACATTTTGCATTGAAAAGCTGCCCTTCAGTACTTTCAGCATTTTTCAGATTTTGTTCTGTAAGAAACAATATTTGAGACCAAAATAAATGAAAAGTTCACATACAGTGAAATAAAGAAAAGCTGTAATTTGAAGATAACCAAGAAATGCTTGCTTCTTCATTTATGCTTTTTATTATGCTGAATAAATCCTCATAGGTTAGTTTGAATTCTGGAAAAATTACCCAATAAAGAGACCCAGGAAGCCTTTTTGTCATCTATGACAAGTCTAAAACACTCAAAGATATCCCAATAGAATTCAGAAAGAGTAAAACATTGATTAAGAACAATCCATGAATAATCAAAATTGTTTCTTTCAGTATAGTTGGATAGCAATATAGAAAGCTGTTTTATATTCATTTTTTCCAATGAGAATGTACATCAGTCTTTGGACATGTTTATGTAACACCTCACACACAAGTATACACACAGATGCAAAACACCATCACATTTACATACACACTGTGGTGTATTACTAGGTCCACAGGGTGCAATTGTGACAATAGTGACGAATGATTCTCAGTTGTGATATGGCAGCTCATATGAACTGATATTTGACCTTAAAATGATGTTGAGCACTTTGGTACCAAGGAAAAAAAATCACAGAAAACACTCATGCATAATGGGTAAAAATATGAGATGCAAAGAAATGACCTCCTGAGTACTGAATTAGCCAAAAAATGTAGTAGGAGGAAAATGTTACTTCGAATAAATAGAAAGATTTTCCAGTTTTTTGATAAAATTATCAAAGAAAAATACAAAATAAAACCACCCCAAAACCCCAAAAAGCCTTCCTAATTAGCCAGTTCCTCAATACATCCATGAACATTCTGCTTTCAGAATGTTTCAGAAATCTGCTTTCAGAGACAGATTTGTTTTTCGCTGAGAAACCAAAGTCTGCTGTTGAATCTGGATCACATCTAAAGATTTCATCTTTGTTAATTTGATGTTATAACACTGTAATATGCTTTTTATCTTCATATATTCAGTAGGAATGTATGGCAGATTTTGAGCCAAAAAATGTGTATAATAATAAACTGTTACATAGATAACAGAGCAATGATCTGTTTTTTTTTTTGTTTTTTTGTTTTTTTTTTGTGTTTTTTTTTTGTGTTTTTTTTTTTTTTTTTTTTTTTTTTTGTTTTTTTTTTTTTTTTTTGTTTTTTTTTTTTTTTCATTTAATCCTGCTTATTATTAGGAATAATTTAACTAGTTTGTTGATAGAAGATTATTAGCTATTTCTTCCAAATATAGCTTTGTGTATCTTACAAACTCGGCAGCATATCTATTATGTCAAAAGATTTACAGTACCTTCAGAGATGTCATTATACAAATTGACTTAATAATGAATCATACAGTGCATTGACTACTTTAATGTATAAAGACAAACCGAAAACCTAGATTTTCAATGAAAATAGTTACAATTAAAATTTTGAATTTTTTCTTCCTATTATCATTCTCTAATAGTCACTGAATGCTATCCTTTCAAAAAAATAATTTCTTAGAATAAACACAAACTATATATATAAACCCACTATCTTGGTGTTTACAAATTCTGATGACAGCTGTAGAAGTTGTTTGCACTATTTAGAAAAATTGCTGTAAATGTTGAGAAGCACATTCAGCCAAACAATAATCCATGACTACACACATCCAGACCAAAATATATCAAATTTCTTTTCCATTCAGTCTTTGGAGGAAATGAGTAGAATCTTCTCACTTAACCTCTGTACTTCTGGCCCGTAAACTTTATTTCTATGAATAAATGTTGCCCTTTAGATTGAAGGGAATAGGAGTTTTCCCATTCCCTGCTCTTTACGATGTTACGAAATATCCATAGAGAAGTCATTTAGCAGGAAGGGCCATTTAACACTAAAATGAAATTATTTAATAAAGAAAATGGTTACTATAAATAAATAGTAGGATAAAATTGTATATAGTAGGTACTTTCCTGTTATGAAGAATCAAGGAAAATATTTTTTTCTTTTTCTCACGAATATGAATATGCACACTGTACAAAAGTCACACAAATACATATGTATCAATATACATATCTATAACATTATTTTTTGCATACATTTCAGCCAAGTCATTAATTTAGAGTCACATTCTTTTGCAATGCAGTTCCATATAAAAGCTGTCTATGTGGAAATCATTGCAACCTATGAATAACAACTAATATATTTTTGTCATGAAAATGGAAAAAAAAAATATTCTTGAGCTGGCTCAAGATAGCACTATAGGTGGTCAGCAGATAACTTGCAGGTTGGAGTGGATTGTCTGTCTTCCCCTGACGAGATGGGGGTAGGATACTGTAACCTAAACAATTCGTCTCTGCTACCCACTTTCCTGCTGTAAAGGCATTGAAGGAGGATCTGGCTGTCTGTGAAGGCCACCGGAGGACAGGCAGAAAACTGCGAGTGGGTGTGTGAATCCCTGGTGTCTGTGGGAACTGCAAGGTACAGGGCTGCGGGTGCTGAGGTCTCAGCTTCTGGATGATGGGCTAGAAAAACCTAATTTGTGGAAATTCATCCTTCTCAAAACCGATACTGGTTATTCCACCCCTTTGCTGATGACTCCTGACTCCCCTCCTCTCCCTGCCACCCAATTACACTGCAAAGCTCTGTTCACTAGGCTGTCTGCAGTGTGGAGACAGCTTTTACTGGATGTATCGGTCCTAGTGCAAAGTGATATCACTCTGAAAGTGAAATCTTGGTTGTTTTGAAATCAGTGGTAAGTCTCACATGGTCTTCACAGAGGCTGAATTTCACCCTGCAGACTACACTGAGTCTAGTCAGTCATTCTTTTGTCTGGGGCCACATGAGCTGCAAGTGTAGGCAAGTTATAGTCTTCTCTTTCTTGCTTCTCAGACAAATATAAGGGTAGCATACAGTATATGTGCATTATACACTTCCTTTTTTATTACCAGTGTTTATGCATATTTGGAACATAGTCCTAAATCATCATAGTATTTTAAGCACATGTTTAAACTTAAGCCAGAGTGAAGCCAGTTCTCAAACACTGCTGAACTGAGATCAACATCTTTAAACACAATATTATGGTTATTTCTTCTCTTGGATCCAACTTGGCATGCACTAGGTTGGAGAGGGCCAAATTTCAGCTGTAACATTACATTTCCCTCCTTTTAGACCAAAATGATTTTCCTGAGGTCTTAATGCACAAATGAACTAACCAAGACTGTATTTTTGGGCAAAATTAATTCAAAATTGAAGGTGATCAGATTTGGCAGAATTTGGCTTGATATGAAAATGTAGACAATTGGATAGGAGAATACTATTTAGAGGTATTTAGAGTCTGATTTTACTTCTGCCATTCATCTAAAACTTATAAAACACAAGGCTTGTCTGCAAGTGGATGCCTTTGGGAAGGAAGAGAGAGTGTGAATAGCGCAACAGTGTGATTGTTATCTGCTTTATTTCTTGCATAGACACCCTTATTTATGTTGCTAGGTGCAGTATAACTGAATCCATCCCCAAAGGCAGAATAAGAGAATCTACTTACAGACATCATCTGGTGTTGAACCACTATTACCAAATAGCCATTCTAGCCTATTTTGCTTTACATAAAAAACAGTCTCAGTTTTTATATATTAGAATAAAAACCGGTTTTATTTCACATTTCCTTTGTTGATTGGGCTTTCTGTGCAGTGTTATGGGATATTATCTATGTGAATCTACAACACTGAAATGTTCAAGGCTTCAGGAAAGTTTGAGACTGGGAAATCTGTGTGTCTTTTATCCTCTGAATATGATTAATGATGCTTTGTGTTTTGCAAGACATTATTAAAAACAGAAGCCTATGACTTAATTGTCTCTGACAATGACTTTGAACATGGGGTCAGTTATTCCACTTTTACATTTCTTTGCAAGATTAAAAGAAAGTAAAAACAATTGCATTGGGAGGGGGGAAACTTTACACAGATGTAACAAAGCAGGATACACACACGTTTTCAATATGCTTCTTCCAATGAAAATTCACCTCATTCATATGATACTGCTGGTAAGCAAACACTAGTGACAGGCAAATCTAGCCATCAGGAAAACATACTGGGTTCAGGATTATCTCAAGTACCACATGCTAGAATTGTTGAAAATGTTAAGGAAAGAGTTCAGAGTTTGATTGGGGAAATTACAAGTAACAGATGCAATTTCTTATTTCCATTTCTGGACATTCAGTAATTGACAAGACAGTTATCATTATGCACAACTGAAACAAAATGTGCAAAAGCGAGAATTTATATAAAAATATTAGCTAGTTATTAAATATCAGTACTTTTTTATTTTCATATAAAATACATTACTTTCATGAGTTGAATATGCTATACATTGATAGAGTTTATATGCAGTATCGTTTAAAGTGCTGGAAATGCTTTAATATCTTCCTTTAATATCTAAACAGGAAATTATTTGTTCTTTTTGAGCTATCCTATTCATCTGTGATCCATTATTTTATTGAATTTCTGCAATGTAAGGGCTATTCTTTTTTAATGATATTTTCACCTTTCATCAGTGTCAACAACATTCCCATTGTACTCAAAGCCAAAAGGGGGGAACTGGAAGCCTCACAGAAATTAATGGGAAAATTAAAAATGATTTCAGCAACACTGAGGTTTTGCTAATTGAGGCTGGGAATATGTTTGCAATAAAATCACCATTGCTTTGTCCATTGACAGAGGAATGAGTATTATCTAACACTGGCAGTTTTTTGCCTTCTGAACACTCATTCAGAGAAGATGCTAGAAAATCATGGTACTTTGTCAGCCAGTTCTGTTTTTCACTATCTTTAACTAATTTGGTCATAAAAATTGGTCTGTTCAATGATTTTAGAAAGGGATTCATATCTTCCTCCATCAGTGCTTCAAGAATCGGATAGGAATTATTATTAAACAGTTCATACTAACACTGAAACAGTTTGTACTAATACTGAAGTTTAAATGAGACAATCTTCAGAGTTAAGTCTTAACAATGAAATAAAACAGTGCAGAACAGCAGGACTCTTTTTGTTTCTCTGCAGTCAAAGAATTGATTACTATTTGCAAGGGTGGTTTTACCATCTGGACTTTTGGAAAATGGGATTATGTTTCAGAGAAAATACTCACATTTGCAGAATTTTTGGCCTGTCCACTACAAGGATAAAAGCCAAACATTTTTTTTGTTTGTTTGTTTTTAATGGGTTTGTTTGTTTGTTTGTTTAAAAATAAAGTAAATTTCACTGTGTTTCACTTCACACTGGAATGTGCTATTTTCATGGTGAGCTACCTCTACCAATATGTCCTCTGCATCCTCTGCTGGTACCTGGAGGCCTGTGAGATCTCATTAGAGTGGCATTGATGCCCTGATGCTGGCACAATATATGTCAGACTCCTAGTTGCTCACCACTGACTAGCAGCCAGATATTTTTGTCAGATTTTTTGTTGTTAAGAGTTATGCTTAAACTTAGTATGAGTTTCACATGGGGCAATATCTCACAAAAATCACATGACTGATCTGGCAAGGTCTCTATTGCAGCCTTCAGGTGCAGAATCTGCAGAAATCCAGAACTGTTGTGGCCCTTTATAGATCAGGTCAGAGACTAGAGAGTAGCTGGGATCCCTGAGATGAAACTCCTGGTTCTCCTCAGTTCCTGAATCAGCTATATCTTCATGCCTTGAGAGTCAGGTAGCTTAAGAAGCTCCTATATATGGCTATATATATAGTTACTATATTTATATCTCTGAGGAAGCCTGCACAGCTGGAGGCTCAGGAGATCAGCTTCAGAGAAGGCAAGTAAGAAAGCAGAGAATCAGATAGTTTTGAGGCTTTCTTGGGTTCCCTCCTGAATTTATCAAAGCAAAATGTTTTAAATTTCAATATAAATATCCTTTACCTTTTTTGTCACAGATGCTATAAAAAATTCAGTTCACTGAAAATTTAGGATTAGTTTCTGCAACATGAATCTTAATATTTCTGCTGGGGAGTCCCCACCAGCCTCTGGACATCCTGACAACTTAGGGTCAGTACTGTTTATTGCACTGCTGCGGTAAAACTAGATAGAAGGTAATTTTAGGTAAGTCCTGTTACATTTTTTAAATAAACTTTCTGTTGATATAGAAATATCTGAAAAAAAACCCACAAGAATATTTTACCCTGACATATATGTATTTTCTTAATTAGGAGAGATTTAAATATTTGCACAAAGAACAATCATGGGGATGTCTTGCATTTACCAAATAAAGGTAAAAACCAATGGCAGCTCTTTAATTGTTACTGATACTTTTATTATTTTGCTTGTGTAAATAATGAGTTTTCTATTATAAACAATTTTATTTTCTAGTCAGAAATATGGGGCAGCATATGTAATGTTGGTATGCTTTGAGACATGTAGATATGTCTTTCATACACACAAATATATATATAAGTATGTAAAGTATATAAAAAGCATATACATGTACATAAAAGACCATTTTCTTGAAAGTCTAACAGAACTGTGTCATTGTTACCCACTGACGGCTTCTGCACTTACTTAACAGTAGCATAAATCTGAAGAAGTCCATTACTCCATACAGTAATGGAGCTGATCTAGTTTTAGTTTAACCAAGAGCAGGCTCCTGTCCATTCTCCCTGGTTTCTCTTCATAATCAGTTTCAGAGAATTACTGTTCTAATGTTACATACACCTCACTGGTTACCAGGCCACAACCTGACCTTAAATTTGTATGAAAAATTAAGTGGAAGGCAGACGATTGAGCTGTGGTTTCTTTCAGTTTCATATCATTGCCCTTGCATCTGGCTGGAGGAAAAAAAAAAATAGCAGCTGCCTGATACCATAATGTCACTTTTAAGTTTTACACTGAAAAAGCACTAAGCAGGGCTTACTCAGAGTCATTTTTCAGCCAATTCTTCTTCCTGGAAATGTGATGATGTGAAGACAGACAGAACTGAGGGAAGAAACAGTCCAAAAACCATCTCCCTCACTCTATTATTATGAATCACCCTGTTATAGAAGGAAAACTACACATACCCAGCATGCTTCAAAGAAGGAAAATGATGTGAGAAAGCCATGAAGTTAAATTAAACAGATCTGATGTACACAATCAACTTCATGTCTGCATATTTTTCCTTTTAATTAAAAAGTAGCTTAAGATTTTCTTACAGTATGTGATATCAAGTTAATATAGTAAATCAGAATGTAATTAAGTAACACATCTGTTCAAAAGAACTTCATGGCTTGAGTTTGGTTGATCAAGATGAATTAGGGATTTTATTTTGTAGGGCTAAGGTAAAGCTAACTTATAACTGATGTGCACTTTGAATTAAAGTTTTTACAGTGCTTCAAATATGTATCTTAACAACTATTACTTTAGGATTTTTAAACTTCTACATTTTAGTAAGTATATTTTAAGGTTAGCTAGTTACTCATACTGGCTTGCATAGGTTCCAGAATTAGACAATATGTGACTTTAAGAATGAACTTTCTTGATTCTCAGTTCATGTTTTTCTTTCTCTTTTGTAACAAGCAAATTTTACACTTCAGAAATAAGTGCAGCAAAGTTATTAAATAACACATTTCCTCTATGCCCTCAGGGAGGCAGATGATCTGTCAAATAAGTCATATGGTAGTTATAAAAATGTGGGAAATTAACAGGGGAAAAAATATTCATTGCTGTGTTGCTAATAAGTTATTAAGAGTTATTGTGGAAAAGCATGACAGGAGACTACCTATTTCAGCCCAAAGCCACTTTCCAAGAATGATAGTAATCTTCTATGAGCATTTGAACAGAATTACTAGCAGAGCAAAACTACAGCAAAGTGGTAGGGATTTAGGATGTTGTCAATTAATTTGGCAACAGCATTTACTTAGGAACTCTATTCACAAAAAAAAAAAAAAAAAAAAAGCAAAAAGAATATCCTTTTCATTCCATTGTCAGTATTGAGGAAAGGTGTTAGCCTTGATGTCTCTGTTACTCCTTTCTTGGGCACAACTGCAGACTAAAGAAGAAAAGAAAGGCAGGATTATTTCCTTCATATACACAAAGATTGCCAAAAAGTATTGTGACCTCCTAAAAAAGAGTATGTTGGTGGCTGTGGACTCCTAGCTGATGGCAAAGTATAAGTTCTGCCAACCCTTAGGCACTTCTATACCTGAGTTAGTAATATTAAGCTCCCGATTAATTAACAGACTAAAATCTGAACTTCTAAGAATTTACCTGACCGATTTTAGACTTTGTCCCTACTTCATGATGGAATGAATTTTACCTAGGTGTTCCTGCCTGTCTCTACTGATTTGCATGATTAAAATAGATCTAGATCGGATGAATCAAGCTCCTAGAAATATGACTTAACACAGGTTTTGAGGATACAGCAGATACTATGTCAACAGCTCTTTTCATGTTGCTGTTATTGATGTCTCTGCCCAAATTATAGTGTAACACTGTAAAATTTGAAGAAAAATGATTTTGCAAGCCTTATTCTCCATGGTTTTCTACCATCCCAATGAATTAGGGTCAACTTGATCTTCAGTGGGTGAAAAAAGCTGTTAGGTCCATTGTTTCTGCTGACTGCTATCCAACTTCTAATGATTATCTGGATAAAAGATATCTTTGTTAAAATGTCAACACCCTTTCCCTTCAACGATGATGCAAGAGTTCACAATACACTTTTTTGATCTTCCCTTCCTCATCTCCTCAAGAAAAACTAGGATATATTTATCTAATAGATGCCAAGTTAGCATTAAAAGAACTGGGCTGAGAAGATAAATTATGATATAACAGAGCTGTAAAGATACAGAACTTCTTGAATCTCTTTAATACATTATAGGGAAAAAGGAAATGTTATAATTCTTTTAAATTACTAAGGGTAAGCCAACATTAATATGATGCCATGGCCAAACTCAGATTGCTGGCTAGGTCAAGTGCAGTTATTAGTGTAGCTATAACCTGACCCAAATTGATTGAAGGATTTACTGACTCTGGTTGTCTTATAGCTCTCTAGGCCTTTCCTAGCAAAAATTGAACTTTTTTTTTTTTTTTTTTTTTTTTCTCACAGCTATTATCTAGTTCATTGACTTCCAAAACACTGCTGACCTTCAGACTTTCTCACATATCAGCTTGTATAACATTTAACTGATCTCACTGAAAACAATGCAAATGCTGTGCTCAACGCATTCATGGGTCAGCACTGGACCACTGACAGTGACCTCAGAGATCAGCCACAGTCCATGGATCACAGTGTAGAACCAATGATTTATGTCTTCTTGTCCCCTTGTTCACTCAAGGCAACCAAACATTGTCCTATGACCTACTTTAGCTGGTAATACAAAAAAAATTAAGACGACTTAAAGGAAAACACTAAAGCAACAAGTCTTCTTGTTTCAATAAACATCCACATTCCTTTCCAATGTATGTATTACTGAAATTTGAAGGATAGAAAAGTAGATAAAATGTGGCTTTGATTAAAAACAGTATTTGTTGTTTTTTATAGTTTGGGTGTGAAAAGACCTACATAATCAGTAAGTTCCATAGTAGTGGTAAGTTATTAAAGTCATTCAGATATAGAAAAAAACCTGGGAATATTAATCACCACTGGGCAAGACATTCTATTTATTTGCTTGAAAAACAATTTTTAACATTATGTTTTTGGTTTATGTTAGTGTGTTTGTTAATGAGAGATTCAAATTAATTTCAATTGATGCCAGGAAAAAAACATGTTCAATATTGTTGGGTAATACATATGTGTGGAATGCCATTGCTATTTTATCAGGCTGTGAAATTACTACTCACCCTTATAGAATAGTAAAAAATATATTATGGAAAGGATCTTTATGCAATTGTGAGCTATAAATGATAGGTATGTTTTATACTGTACGCAGTAATATTCCTTCTAAATGTATACCATATAGCACTTTAGTTTGAAATGAGGGAATAGTCTACACAGACTCAAAACCATATGCTATGTCTAATGCCCTGTGGAATTTGCAAACAGACTTTTAGTATAATTATTCCTACTTAACAGGATTGTGGAGGAGAATGCAACAGTGGATGACAGGATTTACAGTACTAGAATCTAATGAAATCCCTCTGGAAGCTTTCTCAAGTTTTGTTTTAGATATTAAATTCTAAGTTTTTATTATTGTTTGGTCTAATGAGAAAATAAATACTGTTCAGGGGAGAGGTAGAGACTTCAATTATTTCTAATCATCTAACTATTTCTCTAGGAAG